>JAABOM020058829.1:0-49484 GCA_011800125.2 Solanum clarkiae
ATCTCCCACATGGACCAATTAGAAATAGCCACACACATGTCCCCACAACAATTTAATCTTAAGGACTAAACTTAGAGCAAAATTTACATTTGGTCCCAAACTTAACCAAATTAGACCAATTAAGGACTTACAGTTTCTAACAGATATACATATACGATGCGTCTCTCTCCACTCTATACCCCCTCTCGCTCGCTTCTCTCCTCCCTCTTTGATCTCACTTGCTAGATATAAAAGTACAATATGTATATTGGTTACACATATAAAATTATTTGATAGATATACACATACAATTAATATGTATATTAGTTACACATTTAAAATCATCTCATTTTAGTTGTCATGATAAGGTTTGGCACAACCTTTAAGAAAAAATTAATTAAAAGTATTGTTTGGCTAATATATTCCTTATAAATAATTAAGCTTTAATCTATATATATGCCTCTTAATTCTAGAATAATTAGTGCTAAGGGAAAAGTTGAAAAAAGATAATTAATTCTCTCTTGATTATCTAAATTGATAATTATTTTGGAATAACTATCTTTAGTATACTTGACAACTAAAATAGGATGGTGAGACTAGCTTGTTTGGCCCCAAAAGTGCTTTTTAAGAAAGAGAAGTGCTATATAGCCATACCAATTTTGGTCCAAATTTGGACCAAATTTAGCCACAAATATACAAAGACAATTTAATATTTCTCTTTCAAATAAACTATGAGCCTGTTTGGAAAATCACCTAGGTAATTGATTTTTTTGTAATTACACTATTTGACTATTTAGTTGACTAAGTAATTACTTGGTCGGCAGATAATTGGGTGTAATTACACTCTTCAATTCGAACAGGAATCTGTGAGTTATAGGTAATTACATAGTATAGTTACAAGCTAATTGCTTTTTAGTTTCTTTCTTTTATTTATAATTTTATTTGTTCGTTTTTATTTTTTATTTATATTATTTTAAATCACTAAAGAATTATACTATAAATAAAATTATGTAACTAAAATTTATTAATAAAATAATTTAATATTTTCAATAAATAAGCATTTCATTAATACTGAACTAAAAAATTATTTAAAATTTTTGATAAATTAAATTCTATGATTTCTATCTAAGCTACCCATTTATCAATATGAAATAGGAGAAATAAAAATAATGTAATGATTCTAAGTGTCACTATCATGAAATTTCAAATTTCAAATTAAAAAAAGTAAGAGTTATCAATCCGATAAAATTGCGTAATTATATAAATACAATACTTAAATATATTATGAAAATGTTAAATAATGTTTCAAGCAATACTCCACTAATTTGGCCACACTACTATAATAATTGAAATTTTCATAAGGTATCAAATCCAATTCAGTGAGAATATTTAACCCATTTAAATTTTAATATTGTTAATTGTAAGACTCTACTTACAAGGGTATGTATGCAAGAAATAGGCTTGGAAAAGTTGAGCTGTAGGGGATTACGAAAGGGTCTACGACTCGTCAGTCACTCTACGAGTCATAGATGCGGTAATAAGGGTCTCGTGACAAATTCCAATAACCTAATTCTTAGGGACCCTTGGTCTACGTAAGGACGACAACGACTCATAAGGTGACTTATGAGTCGTAGACGGGGTCTTGTAGGCCTGTCCAGTGACTTTTATAGGGAAATTTCCAACCTTTACTATTTCCATACCATCTTCATCTAGTCCCTCCAAGACACCTCATGCAATTCCAATCCCCTCTCTCATTAAGTCAAGCGCAAACGATTTCATTCGCCTGAGTTCTAGTACGAGTTCGTATATGTGTCAATTTAAAATTATCATATATCTTAGCATACAATGAATTAAAAGCTGAATCATCCACCAAATGAAAGCTCTTCGAATTATCTTTCCAATGCAACTGGTTTCACCTGATTTGAAGTTCGGACCAAAACATTATGCCCATTTTAGTGAAACACTGTCAAACTGTCTTTTTCTACGACCGAATCTACTGATCATGGAGTGAATTACGACCCGTAGACGGCTTTCATGGAATCTGTCCGATAAGTTTTAAAAAGGGTATTTTAGCCCTTTCCTTACTCCCTAAGCCCAATACCTGGTTGTTTTTGTCTCTTGTACGCCCTATATCATCCATTTTCAACCCTAATCCACCACATTCCTACTCACTCAAAATAACTGAAGTACGAAAAATCCTTTCAACTACTCTCAAGTATTCAAGCTTTCAAGAAGAAGGAAACAAGCTAGTGTTTTGCTTCATCCTCTTCAAGTTGAGTATTCTCCTCATTAAGTTAATAAGATATGTGAGTTTGATTGTGGGAACCTTCCTTCCTACAAGCTCAACCAACCTTCTTCTTAAACTACATGGATTTATGGATTATTTTATGAGTATTTATGAACTTTTGCTTATAATGATATTATTATGCATTGTACCCATGTCTTTTATTTGGGTTCCACAAGAAATGATGTTTTATGCCAAAATATTGTTAGGGTTTGATATTATGATGAATTTTATGATATTAAAGTTATGTACTGTATGATGGTATGAAAAGTTATGAAGGAACTTAGGGCTTTTAGTTGGTTTTCATGATATTCAAAATAAGAGTTTTACTACAATATTGGTGGGTTGATTTGAATGACTTTAAATTGGATTGATTTTACTTCTCTCTTGTTTTATACTCTTGAAATGCACGATTTTAAGTGCATGCACATATACCCACCATGTTTGACTAAATTTACTTGACAAGGATTTTTATGTTGATAAAGGATTATTGCATGAATTACAAGACAAGCATGATATGATAAATTATAGGCTCCTAAGCATGTATTAAACTCATAAAAGGTTTTTATGATTTGCAAGTGATATGTTGAGTCCTTATTCTATATTTCTACCCTCTTGTGAATGAATAATGTCTATATGAGAGGGCAAGCATGATAACTATTTATCCTCATGTAAAAACTAAATCTCACTAGTAGGGGACAAGCATGTTACAATCTCTACCCTCATGTGAAATGAAATACCTATTAGAAGGAGTCAAGTCTATGGATTGTTTTTCACCCTCTAGTATAAGACATATGCCCATGTAGGGGTCAAGTATGTGAATGAACTACTCAAGCCAAGTTATCATTCCTTTACAAGCTATTCATGTTATGATTAAGTTTATGATTACTTTAAGTATTCCGTGGGATTAGGCTTAGCATCGATTGGGACTTAAGGTGGGGGCTCAACTCAAGGAGCCCTTATATAAAGTCTTAATCTCTAAACTATGTGCCACCATAGGATTATGTTAATTCCCTAAATAGGCTTTACTAGTGGATCTATCTAGGACAAGTTATCCACTATTTGGGGTCAAGTATGGTTTACCTTGGCAAGTATACTACACCTTCTCCGGTGGGGTAACATGCATCGAGATTCCAAATAGTAGCTCGCTCGGTCTTACATGTCGGTTAAGATCTCCTCTCACATATGTATGTTATGTTACGCAAGTTGCTTATCTACATGGATGTTTTAACTCAAGTGTTGATAATTCATGTCATATTGAGCTTATATCTATTGATTATGATTATGCATCTTGAATATTATGGCTTATGTCTTTGATGCATTGTACCTCTCATACTTAGTATATTTCAAGTACTAATATATTCTTTTTACCTATATGATCTTACCATATAGGGACCAGAGCTCCTATTGATCTCCTTCCTCCACGTGGCTAGCCGATTCATTTGAAGAAGCTTTTGGTGAGTCCTCAACTCCGGGGACAATATCTATCTTTCATCTTGCTTTGTTAAGATTTGACTAATATTTTGGACACTCATCTTTGAGGGCGAGCTCGGGAGATGTTTAGGTCGCCACTCCAATTGTAGTAGAGGTGTTGTTGGATGTTGAGTTAGTTTTGTATTAATGAGCTTGACTCCTATTATGACTACATATTTTTACAAACTTCCCTTATTCCCACTTCCCTCTTGATTATTGTCACTCGATTGTTGCTTATATTGTTTTCATGATGAAGAATGTGTATATAATATGCTAAGAGGCTTGTTTAGGGTCTCTCCGGGTTCCCCATTCATAGTGTCACATCCAGACCATAGGCTTGGATCATGAAAAGCTTGGTATCAGAGTACTAGGTTTATAAATAGTCCTCGAAAATCCAACATACTGCATCAATAGTGTCTTGTTCATGGTTGTGAAGCGCGCCACAACTGTGAATACAAGGCTATGAGGAGTTTCAGGAAATAGTTCACTTTTCATAATCTATGTCATGCTTTAGGTTTGAAAAATAAGGTTTCTCTCACTAAAGGGCACTCTTCTGCTCTTTTAGATCATGCCGCTACCAAGAGGAACACCTCGGAGTGCTCGTACACCCGAGGAGGGTCCGGCTCATCCAGCTCCCCAAGAAAGAGGGGATACACATGTTGAATTTCGGAATGCCATCACCATATTGGCATATGTCATGACTAAACAATTAAACCAAGGGACCTAAACTCCTTATGCTCCTTCTCCGGCCTCAAGAGTGAGGGACTTTACAAGGATGAACCCTCTGGAGTTTTATGGTTCCAAAGAGGAAGAGGATCCTCAAGAGTTAATTGATGAGATATATAAAGTTCTTGCTATTATGGTGGTGAGTTCAGAGGATAAGGAGGATTTTGCGGCCTACCAACTCAAGGGTATTGTGCAGATTTGGTTCACCCAATGAAAGCTAGAGAGGGGGAACAATGATCCCATCCCTGAGAGGAGTTTAAGGAAACCTTCCTCAATCGATTCTTTCCCATTGAATTAAGAGAGGAACAGATGATGGAGTGCATAAATTTTAAACAAGGATCTATGAGTATGAGGGACTATTCCCTTAAGTTCAACAAACTCTCAGAATATGCTCCTCACTTGGTTGCCGATTCAAGAGCAACAATGAACAAGTTTATGTCGGGGGTGTCCAACTTGGTGAATGAAGAATGCTGCACCTCTATACTTGTGAGTGACATGGACTTGTCTCAGCTCATGACCTACATCGAATAACTTGAAGAGGAGAAGCTTAGGAAAAGGGAGAGTGGGGAGTCCAAGAGGGCTTGGTTTTATGGTGGGTTTCAAGGTGTTAAGGGCGGCTGTTTCTAACAAGGTAACAAATTCCAAGGTCAAGGGTCCTCTAATGCTCCAAATAAAAGGATTTCTAATGATAGGGTGTCTAACCTAAGGTTTTAAGGTGGCAATGGTGGGATGACTCTTCCAAGGTGCTAAAGGTGTGGAAGAAATCATGGTGGCCCACACTTGAGGGATTCAAATGCTTGCTACGGGTGTTGAAAAGTAGGCCACAAGATTTTTGATTGCCCCTATGCTAAAAAAAGGGTAAGGATGGCCGTCCTCAAGGACAAGGTGCTCATGTGGGACAAAGGGCAAAGAGAGGCCAACAAGGGGGTGCTCCATGACGAAATAGGTTTTTTTCTCTCCAAGACAAGGAGTGGATGAGGTGCCCAATATTGTTACCGATATATTAAAGGTTCTTTATTATGATGTGTGTGCTTTATTAGATCTGGATGCCACTCTTTGTTTCACTACTCCTTTTGTTGCCAATAAGCTTCATGTGTGTCTCGAATTGTTATGTGAATCCTATGAGCTGTCTACCCTATTAGTGAGTCCATTTTTGCTAGAAAAGTCTATAGGGGTTGTTCCGTATCTATATTGCATAAAGTCTTGACTTGTGATTTTGTTGAACTTCACATGGTGGATTTTGACATTATTCTTGGGATGGATTGGTTATATGCATATCATAATTCTATTGATTGTAGAACCTGTAAGGTTAGGTTCTAATTTCCTAATGATCCCGTCCTTGAGCGGGAAAGTTGTAATATAGTGGTTGAGGTTAGGTGCATCACTTGTCTTAAGGCCCAAAAATTGATTTCTAATGGTTGAATTTACCATCTTGTAAGGGTTAGAGATGTTGAGTCTAAAGTCATTCCTATTGAGTCGGTTCCGGTGGTCAATGAGTTTCTTGATATCTTTTCCAATGAACTTCTCTGTGTTCCACCCGAAAAGGAAGTAGACTTTGGTATAGACCTTCTCCCCAATACACAACCCATTTCCATTCCCCCTTACTGCATGGCCTCGATGGAGTTAAAGGAGTTGAAGAAATAATTGAAGGATTTATTAGAGAAGGGTTTCATAAGGCTTAACAAGGCGTCTTAGGGTACACCAGTGTTGTTTGTAAGGAAGAAAGATGGTTCACTTAGAATGTTTATCGACTACCAGCAACTCAATAGGGTCACTATAAAGAACAAATATCCTCTACGAAGGATAGATGACTTATTTGATCAACTACAAGGGGCTATCCATTTTCCTAAGATTGGTATTCGGTCCAGATACCACCAAGTGAAGGTGAGGGAATGTGATATTCCTAAGACAACTTTGTGGACTAGGTATGGGTACTTTGAATTTGTGGTGATGTCATTTGGTTTAAATAATACACCGGTAATATTAATGGACCTTATGAATAGGGTATTCAAACCCTACCTTGACATGTTTATGGTAGTCTTCATAGATGACATATGATTTACTCCCAAAGTGAAGAAGACAATGTGAATTATTTGAGGATATTGTTGCATATTTTGAGGGATGAGAGGTTGTTTGTTAAATCTAATAAATATAAATTTTGGTTGAAAGAGGTTGCATTCCTAGGGTATGTGGTGTCGGGTGATAGAATCAAAGTGGACCTTAAGAAGATGGAAGTGATAAGAAGTTGGCCTATGCCCTTGACTGCAATAGATATTAGGAGTTTCTTGCGCTTGGCGGGGTACTACCTGAGGTTTGTAAATGGTTTCTCTTCAATTGCATCCCCTTTGACAAAATTGACACAAAAGAAGGCAAGGTTTGTTTAGACCGATTAATGTGAAATAAGTCTTCAAACTTTGAAAGACAAGTTTATCTCCGCTCCTATTTTGGCTTTACCGGAAGGGCTAGAAGGGTTTGTGGTTTATTGTACTTCAAGGATTGGTTTGAGGTGTGTATTGATGCAAAATTGCAAGGTTACAACATATGCTTCTCGGCAACTTAAAGTACATGAGCGTAATAATCTCACTCATGATCTTGAATTAGCGGCCATGATGTTTTCTTTGAAGATATGGCATCATTATTTATATGGTGTTCATGTAGATGTATTTACCGATCACAAGAGTCTCCAATATGTGTTCAAACAAAGAGATCTTAACTTGAAACAAAAAAGGTGGTTATAACTCCTTAAGGATTATGACATGAGTGTGAACTATCATCCCAACAAAGATAATATTATGGACGATGTGCTAAGTAGAAAGTCTATGGGAAGTCTAGCTCATATGGACGATGACAATAAGAAGGTGGCTAGAGAAGTCCATCGATTGGCTAGGTTAGGAGTGAGGTTGAATGAAGTACATAATTGGGGTGTGGTGGTCTTTGATGGCTCCAAGTCTTCTTTGATTGAAGAGGTCAAGTCCAAACAAGGCCTTGATTGCACCTTGCTAGAATTAAAGGCTTTGGTGAAGGATGGTAAAGTTGAGGTTTTCTCTCAAGGGGGAAATGGTTTCCTTAGTTACCAAGGTAGGTTATGTGTGCCTAATGTTGATGGGTTGAGGGATTTGATTTTAAAAGAGGCACATAATTTATCCTATTCTATTCACCCCAGTTCTACAAAGATATATAGAGACTTGAGGGAAGTATATTGGTAGGGTAGTATGAGAAGATATATTGCCAAGTTTATAGATAGTTGTCTTAATTGCCAACAAGTCAAAATCGAACATCAAATGTTAGGTGGCCTATCCCAAGACATAGAAATTCCTACTTGAAAGTGGGAAGAGATTAACATGGATTTTGTGATTGGTTTGCCAAAGACTAGAAATCACTTTGATTCTATTTGGGTTATCGTTAATAGGATGACAAAGTCAACTCACTTTCTACTGGTTAAAACAACTCATGGTGTCGAGGATTATGCCAAGATATATATTCACGAGTTGGTTAAGTTGCATGGAGTACATTGTCTATTATTTTGGATCGTGATGCTCAGTTCACTTAGCATTTTTGGAGATCCTTCCAAGATGGTCTTGGTACCAAGGTTAATCTTAGCATAATTTTTCATCCTCAAACAGATGGTCAAGTCAAAAGGACAATTCAAACTCTTGAGGATATGGTTAGGGCTTGTGTTTTGGAGTTCAATGGTAGTTGGGATGAACATCTTCCACTCATTGAGTTTTCTACAATAATAGCTACCACTCTAGTATTAGCATGGCTCCTTTTGAAAATTTATACGGTAGACGATGTAGATCCCTGGTTGGGTGGTTTGATGTGGGGGAGATGGCTTTGTTGGGCTCAGATTTGGTTATGAAGATTTGGAGAAGGTGAAGTTGATAAGGAGAGATTGAAGATGGCTCAAAGTAGGCAAAATTCCTACTCCAATGTGAGAAGGAGAGACCTTGAGTATAATGTTGATGATTGATTGTATTTGAAGGTCTCACGCATAAAAGGTGTGCTCCAATTTGGCAAAAAAAGGGAAATTGAGCCCAAGGTTTATGGGACCCTATAGAATTTTGAGGAGAATTGGTAAGGTTGCGAATGAATTGGAGTTGCCTACGAATATGATTATGGTACATCCGGTCTTCCATGTGTCTATGTTGAAGAAGTGTGTTGGTCACCCAAGTACTATAGTACCCTTAGAAGTTGTGGGTGTTATGGAGGATAACTTGACCTATGAGAAGCTCCCAGTGGAAATATTGGATAGACAACTAAAAAGTTTAAGAAACAATGATATGGCCTCCGTTAAAGTCCTTTGGAGGAATCAACAAGTTGAAAGTGCCACTTGAGAAGATGAAGCGGACATGAAGAAATGATACTCATACCTCTTTCACTCTACTCAAGCCAAAGGTAACAAATTAAGTCCTATCTATGATTTCAAGTCTTGAGTTTCAGCCCTCATGTCATTTTTGCATATGAGTGGTAGACTGGGTCTCGTAACCTTGTCCAGTGAATTTTATAGGGGAAGTTCCAACCTTTACTATTTCAATACCATCTTCATCTAGGCCATCCAAGACCCCTCATGCAATTCCAAGCCCCTCTCTCACCAAGTCAAGTGCAAACAATTCCAATCGCCTAAGTTCTAGTATGAGTTCGTATATGTGTCAAGTTTGAATCATCACATCTATTAGCACAAAATGATTTAGAAGCTGAATCACCCACCAACTGAAATATCTTTGAATTTTCTTTCCACTGCAACTAGTTTCACCTCATTTGGAGTTCGGACCAAAAGGTTTTTCCCATTTTAGTGAAGCATTGTCAAACTGTCTTTTTCTATGATCCACTCTACAGGTCGTGGAGTGAATTATGACTCGTAGATGAGCTTTTGTGGAATCTATTCGGTAAGATTTAAAAGATGTATTTTTAGCCCTCCTCATACCCTAAGCCTAATACCTGGTCGTTTTGACTCTTGAACACCCTATATCATCCATTTTGAACCCTTATCCACCATATTCCCACTCACTCAAAATAACCTAAGTCCCAAAAAACCTCTCAACTAATCTCAAGTCTTCAAGCCTTCAAGAAGAAGGAAATAAGCTAGGGTTTTGTTTCATCCTCTCCAAGTTGGGTATTCTGCTCATTAAGTGGATAAGGTGTATGGGTTTAATTGTGGAAATCTTCCTTCCCACAAGCTCAACCAACCTTCGTCTTAAACTACATAGATTTATGGATTATTTTATGGGTATTTATGAACTCTAGCATATAAAGATATTATTATGCGTCGTACCTATGTCTTCTATTTGGGTTCAACAAGAAATAATGTTTTATGCCAAAATATTGTTAGGGTTTGATATTATGATGAATTTTATGATATTAAAGTTATGTACTGTATGATGGTATGAAAAGTTATGAAGGAACTTATGGGTTTTAGTTGGTTTCGATGATATTCAAAATAAGGGTTTACCATAATATTGGTGGGTTGATTTGAATGACTTTAAATTAGATTGATTGTACTTCTCTCTTGTTCTATACTCTTGAAATGCATGATTTTAAGTGCTTGCACATATACCCACCATGTTTGACTAAATTTACTGGATAAGGATTTTTACGTTGACGAAGGATTATTGCATGAATTACAAGACAAGCATGATATGATAAATTATAGACTCCTAAGCATGTATTAAACTCATAAAAGGTCTCTATGATTCGCAAGTGATATGTTGAAACCTTATTCTATATTTCTACCCTCTTGTAGGTGAATAATGTCTTTGTGAGGGGAAAAACATGATAATTATTGACCCTTATGTACAAGCTGAAGCTCACTAGTAGGGAACAAACATGTTACAATCTCTACCCTAATGTGAAATGCAATGCCTACTAGAAGGGGTCAAGTCTATGGATTGTTTTTACCCTCTAGTATAAGGCATATGCCCATGTAGGGGTCAATTACAGGAATGAGCTACTCAAGCTAAGTTATCATGTCTTTACAAGCTATTCATGTTATGATTAAGTTTATGATTACTTCAAGTATTCTGTGGGATTAGACTTAGCACTAATTGAGGCTTAAGGTGGGGGCTCCACTCAAAGGGTCCTTATATAAATTCTTGGTCTCTAAACTATGTGCAACCATATGATTATATTATTTCCCTAAATAGGCTTTACTAGTGGATCCGTATAGGACAAGTTACCCACTTTGTGGGGTCAAGTGTGGTTTACCTTGGCAAGTGTCACGATTCAATCCTAGGGCCTAGACTTGACATGACGAATGGATAACCCAAAGGAACCCCAAACAAGCCTCTTAACATATTATTCACACATCCTTGGTCTGGGAAGCAAAAATAGACATTAACAAGAGATGTCGATAAGAAGGGAAGCGAGACTAAGGGAAAATCTTTCATAAAAGTAATAGCTTAAGAAGAGTCAACCTCATGTACATAGAATACCATGTCATCCAAAAACACCTCTACATGGAATGGAGCAGGGTCCAAGATACTTTCCATGCTTACCCTCAAGTAGTAAGTAACCAAAAGTAATAATAGTCTCAAGATATCATAAAAAGGGAAAATAAACAATGTCCTCAGAGTTGAGGATCCACCCCAAAGCTTTATTCGAATGAGGCAACTATCCACGTGGAGGAGATGATAAATAGGAGCTCCGGTCCCGACATGGTAATATCACGTAGGCATAGAGTGTGCATTAGTACTTTGGAACATACTAAGTATGCGGGGAGCAATGCAACAAATGAGATAAGCTATAAAAATCAAGACACATAATCATAACCATTGGTATAAGACTCAATATGGAATATATGCTCAAAGCCTTATGTAATCATGCATTAGAATGACCAAGTAGTCACCCACTCATCTTACGGTATAACCTTTTTGCAGGGGGTTACCAATACCCCTACCTTATGATATAGCCTTTTCGGTAGATAGTATAAGATGTCCCTTACCTTACGATAAATGTTTTCAGTAGGGGTCATGATTTATTCTACCTTACGACATGACCTTTTCGGTAGGTATTATAAGATGCCTCTACCTTATGATATAATATTTTTGGTAGGAGCCATGATTCATTCTACCTTATGGCATGGCCTTTTCAGTAGATATTATAAGATGTCCTTACTTTACAATATAATGTTTTCAGTAGGAGTCATGAATTATTCTACCTTATGACATGACCTTTTTGGTAGGTATTATAAGATGTCCTTACCTTACAATATAATCTTTTCGGTAGGAGCCATGATTCATTCTACCTTACGATATGACCTTTTTGGTAGGTATTATAAGTTGTCCTTACCTCACGATATAATATTTTTCATAGGAGTACAAAAATATCTCATCAAACCATCACATTCAAGTATCAAGAAAGGGCTTCACATTTCACAAAAGCGTAACTAAACATAAGAGCTCAATAATTCACTTGTAACGTCATAGATACTTTTCATGAATTTAATATATGCTTAGAAGTCCTTAACCATCATGAAGTCACTTGACTTGTAAATCATGTAATAGATCATCAATAACTTGAGAATTCTTGACTTGACATTTTATCAAACACTTGGTGGGTTCGTGATACTAGTTCAAAATCATGCAATTCGAGAGTGAAATAAGATGAGTAAGCTCAATGTGAATCAATCCACCCACATGTAGTAAAACCCTCATGTAAGGTACCTTGAAATCTATCATCAAAACTCATAATAGATCATAGTTTCATAGCTCCAAACATGCATAGTTTCAACAGACAAAGATAAACTCATAGAGTAAGCTTAAAATAGATATTCATGCATAATCAACAATACTTTGATAAAGCCCCAACCTTATTCATGTTCATATTTCATATTAAGAGATACCCATGAGTACTACAACTTGAAATCATGCAATATTCATAAAAAGAAAGATTGGGCTCTATGGGTGAAAGTACCCAATAGATGAAACCCACATACCTTATGCCTTGAAGTCGTTGAGGTGAACTTGAAGTAGTCCTAGAGCTTGAAATGAGTCCTTAAGTCCTAAGATTGAGTTGAAATTCTTAGATTTGAATGAGAGAATTGATAGAGTCTTAAAGGGGTTTGAGAGAGGGTTTTGTGAGACATAGAATTGAAAAAAATGGACTAAGTATGGGTAATTTCATGTTTAAATGGGCATGGGTCTATGACCACAATGCCCTTGGCCGAAATAGAAAATCAAGGAAAAACTTACACAGGTCTGCATCCTAGGCGTGACGCGGACCCAGTGCAAAGCCATATTTGCACTGCTTTGCGACTAGGCGCATCGCAACCTGGGCGTGGACAGACACTGTTTCTCAAAAAATTAGCGAAATTATTTTTCACTACAGATCTTCTAAAATTCAATGATACCCATTTCTCACTTAATTTTTTCCCTTGATCAAGAATACAATGTTGGATTTTTGATATCACGCAAAGGTTTTGATATAAATGGAAATTATGATTATGGACATTCCGAAGCACATTTTTTGGGCATTCAATATCTCCCCCTTGGGAACATTCGTCCTCGAATATCGAAGAAACATGCATAAGGGAAGTAATTATGAAGATTTCAGCCGGACATGAATGCAACAAATGCATTTAAGTATCATTTTCAAAAATCTCAACATGAATGTTAAAAATCACTATAAACTTGTTACCATGAACATGAATGCATGTAAAATGACATAAGGGATGAAACTTAAGACTTGAAATCATATAGGGGACTCAAATTGTTACCTTCAGCTTGAGTAGAGTAGAAGAGATATAGGTATCTCTTTCTCATTTCCGCCTCGGCTTCCCATGTGGCACTTTCAACTTGTTGATTCCTCCAAAGGACCTTGACGGAAGCTACATCTTTGTTTCTCAACCTCTTCACTTGTCTATCCAAAATTTCCACCAGAACCTCCTCGTAGGTCAAATTATTCTCTACAACACCCACAACCTCTAAGGGCACTATAGCACTTGGGTCACCCATACACTTTCTCAACATGGACTCTTGGCAGACCAGATTAACCATATTCATCTCCATAAGCAACTCCAACTCATATGCAATCTTAACCACTCTCCTCAAAACTTTATAAGGACCCACAAACCTTGGGCTCAATTTACCTTTTCTTGCCAAATCAGATCACACTCTTCATGGGTGAGACTCTCAAGTAAACCCAATTATCAACATCAAGCACACATAGCCTACCTAGGTACCTAAGGACCCTATCTTATCCTTGGGAGAAAACCTTCACTTTACCAACCTTCACCAAATCCTTCAATTCTAGCAAGACAGGGTCAAGGTCTTGTTTCAACTTGAGTTCCTCAATCAAAGAAGATTTGGAGCCATCAACAACCAATACACCACTATTTTAACTTCACTCAACCTAAACCCCAACCTAGCTAACCAGTGGACTTCTCTAGCCACCTCCTTGCTATCCAAAATTTACACTTTTCATATTTAGCAATGACCTCTCATCCCTCAAAATTTGTAACACCCCTCTCAAATGGTTCACTTGACCTTCATCACTACAAGAGTAAATCCATATATCATCAATGAAGACCATCACAAACATGTCAAGGTAGAGTTTAAAGACCCTATTCATGAGATCCATAAATATTGCCAATGCATTAGCCAAGCCAAAAGATGTTACCACAAATTTCAAAATGCCCATACTTAGTCTGAAAAGCCATTTTGGGAATATCACACTCCCTCACTCTCAATTGGTGGTATCTGAACCTAAGATCAATCTTAGAAAAATGACTAGCCCTTATTGGAAGGGACATCATTGACCACCGAGACCGACTCAATACAAAATGACTTTAGACTCAATATTTCTAACCCTTGCAAGTTGGTAAATGCAATTCTTGGAAATCAATTTGGGCCTTAAGACAAGAAATAAATCTACCCTTAACTACCACATTACAACTTTCCCACTCAAGTACGGGTTCATTAGGGAATTGGAATCCAACTTTACGAGTTTTACAATCAATGGAAGAATGATAGGCATGTAACCAATCTACCCCAAGAATAATCTCAAATCCCACCATGCCAAGTTCAACAAAATCATAAGACAAGACTTTATGCAATAAGGATATGGGATAACCCCTATAGATTTTTCTAGCAATAATAGACTCACCAATAGGGGGTAGACTCCTAAAAGGTTCACATAGCAATTTGGGACACACATAAAGCTTATTAGTAACAAAAGGAATAATGAAAGAAATAATGACACTCAGACCTATCAAAGCATGCACATCGAAATAAAAAACCTTTAATATACTAGTAACAACATCGGGAACCTCATCTCCTCCTTGCCTCTCTTGAAGAGCATAGAACCAATTATGTTGTGGAGAACCCCCTTGTTGGCCTTCTTGAGCCCTTTGATCAACATGACCAACTTGCCCCTTGTGGTTGGTCATCTTTACCCTTGTTTTGAGTATGTGGACAATTTGGAATTTCGTGGCCCATTTTCCCACACCCAAAGCATGCACCCGTGTTCCTCCAACATGCGCCACCATGTTTCCTCCCACATTTTGGGCATCTAGGATGAGTCACCCCATCACCACCTTCTTGGAGCCTTGGTTTAAGCACCCAATCCTTAAAAACCCTCTTGTTTAGAGCACTAGAGGATCCTTGGCCTTGAAATGCGGGACCTTATTGAAACCATCCACCCTCAAATCCCCCTCTTGGACTCCCCACTTCTCTTATTCCTAAGTTCCTCCCCCTCAAGTTGTTCGGTGTAGGTCATGAGCCGAGACAAATCCATATCTCTCACAAGATTCACGGCGCGACACTCTTCATTTACTAAGTCTGACACCCCCAACACAAACTTGTTCATCCTTGATTTAGGTTTGACAACCAATTGTGGAGCATACTTTGAAAGCTTGTTGAACACGAGGGCATACTCCTTCACACTCATAGAACCTTGCTTAAGATTCATGAACTCCATCATTTTAGCCTCTCTCAACTCAATAGGTAAGAACCGATTGAGGAAGGCAGCCTTGAACTACTCCTATGGAATAGCATCATAATTTCCCCTATCTATTTCTATTGCACAAACCAAATTTGAGCCAACACCTTTTAGTTGGTAGGCTGCTAGTTCTACCTTCTTTTTCGAATTTACCCTCATGATGGGTAACACTATATATACCTCATCTATGAACTCTTGGGGATCTTTCTCTACCTTATACCCATGAAACTCCGGAGGGTTCACTCTTGTGAAATCCCTCACCCTCGAGGCCAGAGTAGGAGATGAGGAGCTTTGGCCCCTTAGTTCAATTGGTGGGTCATTGCATGTTCTAACATAGTGATGACATTTCAAAACTCGACTTGAGTGGCCCCTTCTTCTTGAGAAGCTTAGTAAGCTGGACCATCCTCGGGTGTATGGGCCCTCCAAGGTCTTTCTCTCTCTAGCGGCATGATCTAGAAGCGTAAAAAGCATTTGTTAGGGGAAAAGACTTATATTTACATCTAAATCATGATATAGACCATGAAGAAGTGAAATATATCCTAAAACGCCTCATAGTCTCCTATTCATAGTTGTGGCATGCTGCACAATCATGAATAAGACTCTGATCGACGCGATGTTTTAGATTTTCAAGGACTATTAACAAACTAGTGCTCTAAATACCTAGTTTGTCACGACCCAAGCCTAGGGCCTAGACGTGACACAGAGAATAGAGAACCCGAAGGAACCCTAAACAAGCCTCTTAACATTTAATTCTCACATCTTTGGTCGCGAAAGAAAAAATAGACATAACAAGAGATGTTGATAAGAAGGGAAGCGGGACTAAGGGAAAATCTTTCATAAAAGTAATGGCTTAGGAAGAGTCAAGCTCATGTAGATATAATACCATGTCATCCAACAACACCTCTACATGGAATGGATCGGGAGCCAAGACACTTCCTAAGGCTCACCCTCAAGTAGTAAATAACCAAAAGTAATAATAGTCTCA
Source organism: Solanum clarkiae (assembly GCA_011800125.2). Taxonomy (NCBI): domain Eukaryota; kingdom Viridiplantae; phylum Streptophyta; class Magnoliopsida; order Solanales; family Solanaceae; genus Solanum; species Solanum clarkiae. The sequence goes on from JAABOM020058829.1 coordinate 16,380, forward strand.
ACATAGCATAAAAAGGGAAAATAGACAATGTCCTTGAAGTTGAGGACTCACACCAAAGCTTTCTTCAAATGAGGCAACTAGCCATGTGGAGGAGGATGATCAATAGGAGCTCCGCTCCCTACATGGTAATATTATGTAGGTATAGAATATGCGTTAGTACTTTGGAATGTACTAAGTATGCGGGATGCAATGCAACAAAGGAGATAAGCTATAAAAATCAAGACACATAATCATAACTATTGGTATAAGCTCAATATGGAATATATGCTCAAAGCCTTACGTAAACATGCATGAGAATGACCAAGTAGTCACCCACTCACCTTACAGTGTAACCTTTTCGGAGAGTGTTACCAAACCCTTAACTTACGACATAACCTTTTCGGTAGGTAGTATAATATGTCCCTTACCTTATGATATAATCTTTTCGATGGGGGTCATGATTTATTCTACCTTACGACATGACCTTTTCGATAGGCATTATAAGATGTCCCTACCTTACGATATAATCTTTTTGTGAGGAGCCATGATTCATTCTGCCTTACGACATGACTTTTTTGGCAGGTATTATAAGATGTCCTTACCTTACAATATAATCTTTTCAGTAGGAGTACAAAAATAGCTCATCAAACCATCACATTCAAGTATCAAGAAAGGGCTTCACATTTCACAAGAGCATAACAAAACATAAGAGCTCAATAGTTCACTTGCAACATCATAGATACTTTTCATGAATTTAATGCTTTGAAGTTCTTAATCATCATGAAGTCACTTGACTTATAAATCATGTAATAGATCATCAATAACTTGAGAATTCTTGAGTTGACACTTTATCAAACACTTTGTGGGTTCATGATACTAATTCAAAATCATGCAATTAGAGAGTGAAATAAGATGAGTAAACTCAATACAAATCAACCATCCACATGTCGTAAAACCTTCATGTAGGGTACCTTGAAATCCATCATAACAACTCATAATAGATCATAGTTCCATAGCTCCAAACATGCATAGTTTCAATGGACAAAGAGCAATTCATAGTGTAAGCTTAAAAATAGATACTCATGCATAACTAACAATACTTTGATAAAACCCCGACATAAATTCATGCTCATATTTCATATTAAGAGATTCCCATAAGTAATAAAACTTGCAATCATACAATTTTGATAAAAAGAAATATTTGGCTCCATGGGTGAAAGGGTCCAATGGATGAAACCCACATACCTTAAGCCTTGAAGTCCTTGAGGTGAACTTGAAGTAGTCTTAGAGCTTGAAATGAGTCCTTAAACCCTAAGATTGAGCTGAAATCCATAGATTTGAATAAGAGAATTGATGGAGTCTTAGAGGGGTTTGGGAGAGAGTTTTCTGAGACATAGAGTTGAAAAACAAATGGCTAAGCATGAGTGATTTCATATTTAAATAGGCATGGGGCTATGACCCCAATGTCCTTGGCCGAAATAGAAAATCAAGAAAAGACTTACACTAGTCCACATCTTAGGCGCGGTGTACCCAACACGAGGCCACATTTGCACTGCTCTGCGACTAGGTGCCTTGCGTCCTAAGCGCGGACAAACACTGTTTCTCAAAAAATTAATGAAAGTATTTTTCACTATGTGTATTCTAAATTGTGGGTTATACTCATTTCCCACTCAATTTTGCCCCTGATCGAGAATATGAAGTCGAATTTTTGATATCATGCACAAATTTTGAGATATATAGAAATTATGATTATGGGTATTCCGATGTATATTATTGGGGAGTTTCAGCAAGTAAACCACACTTTCTCCGCTGGGGTGACATGCATCAGGATTCCAAGTAGATGGTTGCTTAGTCTTATATGTCGGTTAAGGTCTTCCGTCACATATGTAGGTTATGTTATGCCAGTTGCTTATCTACATGCATGTTTTGACTCAATTATTGATCATTCATGTCATATTGAGCTTATATCTATTAATTATGATTATGCATATTGAATATTATGGCTTATGTCTTGATGCATTGCACTCTGATACTTAGTATATTTCACGTACTAACACATACTTTTTGCCTACATGATCTCACCATGTAGGGATTGGAGCTCCTATTGATCCCCATCATCCATGTGGCTAGTCGGTTCATTTGAAGAAGCTTTTGGTGAGTCCTCAACTCCAGAGACGATATCTATCTTTCATTCATGTTTTGTTAAGACTTGACTAATATTTTAGACACTCATCTTTGAGGGTGAGTCCAAGAGATGTCTTGGCCCCACTCTCCAATTGTAGTAGAGATGTTGTTGGATGTTGAATTTGTTTTGTATTAATGAGCTTGACTCCTATTATGATTACGTTTTTTTAAAGACTTCCCTTATTCCCGCTTCCCTCATGATTATTGTCACTCGATTGTTATTTATATTGTTTCCGCGACCAAAGATATGTATATGATATGCTAAGAGGCTTGTTTGGGGTCCTTCCGAATTCTCGCTTTGCCGTGTTACATCTAGGCCCTAGGCTTGGATCGTGACATTAATTTTATCAATCTAATATATAACACATGTACTTTTAAAGAATTATAAAAAATATTTTTTTTCACTAAATTTTTTGAAACACCTGATAACTTGATAACAATTGAAAAATTATTTGCAGTTAATAATTGCTACGTAAGAGAGTTAAATATTAATGTTGTATTCTTGGATTTCTATATATATTATATTGATTTGATAACTTGTGAATCATTACTTATATTTATTAATAAATATATAATATAATTTGAAAATATTTCAATAATGATAATTAAACTTAAAACACTTGAGACATAATATGGAATAATACATTGTACAAATCATAAATATCATATAGTTCATATATGTCGATCCTAATTAACAATAGCTATGGAGAATCATACATTAATATTGTAATTTTGCGCTGATATATTATGCCGATTTGATAAGTTACGATTTCTTACTTATATTTTGTTATTAATATGACTTTTAAGCAATTTCATCAACTGTCATATTTAAGTAAATTTAAATTGTATATTAAAAATATTAAAATAATTTTTTTTTGAAATGAGTATAAAAGAGATTTACAATCATATATTATTATCCAGCAGTCTTAAACATATTACCATATTTTTTATATTGAGTTATATTATGGTGATTTTTTATCAAGAATTTAAAATATATATTTTCATAATTTTTAATGAAAAATTACAACTTATAATATTTTTCGTATAATTTTTTAAATATTCAAATTATAATTATAAATATTGTGCTGATTTAACGAATTATTAGCTTAAGAAATAATCAAATTGACTTTCTAGAAGGAAAATATAATAAATAATATGAAACAAAAAGAGTAAATTAAGCCAAATAATGCACCTTTCTTTACCAAAAAAAAAAAAAAAAAAAAAAAAACTAAAAGAAATTACGTTTTATGTTATCCAAAATGTTCAGCACATATGAATTATATGATTTATATGATTTCTATAACGTTATCTATGTTTATCATATTTAAAGTGCTTTGAGTTTCAACAACTCTTATTATTGAAATATTTTTAAATTATATGTTAAAAATAATTTAATATATAGTTTAAATTTATTTAAACATAATAATTAATAAATTTACTTGATTTTGAAATTATATTGGTGACAAATACATACAAGTAATGATTTGCAAGTTATCAGATTAGCGTAATTACAATTAAAATATGGTTAGTCATATATCATGAAGATTAAAAGTTACCTATCTGAAAATATGTGTGTGCGCGAGCGCACGTGTGTGTATTATGTATATTTGTGTGTTTTTAAGGGAATTTCGGAATTTCTATTAACCATAATTATAGTTTGATCGGTGAAATTAAAAGAGGAAAAAAAAGGTAATTTACTAATTTGATGGTTACGAAAATCGAATACACAAATATAATTTTTAAACTAGGAATTTGTGTATGGGATTATGTAGTTGGAATATATGCAAAAGATTTTTTGGATCAAAAGAATTTTTTCTCTCATTTTCATATATATTTATGACAAGATATACTTGTATTTAATGTATGTAATAATAAATTTTTCATATATATATATATACATACCTACATACATTAATTATGCTTATAAAAATTATAATGTAGATGTGAATTTTTCATGCATTGAGAAATAAAATATGATTCAATTTATGAGAGATTTGAATTTGAAAGAGAAGGGTAAAATTGATAAAAATAAAATTCATTTGTAATGTGAACATGTAATTTTATTTTATCACGATCTGAATTTTGAATCATGATAACACTTATTATAGCCCGAGTAGGCAATCCAACCCAACACTGAGTTTGCGGAAGACAATTTAAGTATAATAATTAATAACAATAAGCAGAAAATAGAATAAATATAACATAGAATTATGAGTTAAGCATATATATGCAGTATGATATAAAATATGCCAAATATCCGAATATAATCAATAACGGACTGGCATAGAAATAAACTACTCGGACCTGATATCATCATGAGCAGGAGCCACTAAGTTCCAAATGATTGATAAATATACATATACAATATAAAAGTCTGATTGTCAAAATACACAACACAATCAAATGTATAGAGGGAATGCAACAAATCTCGGAATGCCAAGAGCTCACCACAATTCAAATTTGACGCTACTACTGTTGATCAGATCGTGCTAGATTGCTCGAACTAGGATCTACATCAAAATAATGCCGAAGTGCAACATAGGTACCAAAAATATAGGGTACTCAAAAGGCATCATAGGCCGACCAAGCTCAGAAATATAATATATAATAAAAATAGAATGAATGAGATTACTAAATAGCAACAAAATCAGAACAAATCAAAGAAATAGATATCAGGATATGGGAAATCCAACAATAATTTACATACAAGTAAACTACTAGTATGAGTAGAATAACCAATAAAATCCACCACAAAATCGGTTTCTATATTTGGAAGAACGTTGAAATATGAAACCCAAAATTTAATAATGGGCCGCTCGAAAGAAACCTCGAGCTCATCAACAATATAAATAGATAACCAGAAAAATGTATCTACAAGCCACCTGATATTTACACCTCAATCTTATCAATAATAATATTATATAACTCAAACAATGTATCTACAAGCCGCCTGAAATTCACACCTCGAGCTTGTTAATAATCTAATATCACAAAAGTGACCCGTTATGCATGCCAAGTCACAACATTAATAATTTTGATAAATTCAGGTGTTTGCTATATTTACTAGTAAGTATGCAGGAAGCAAAAAAACTTGCGCGAAGGACGTTTTCTTCTCAGCCCTCTTCTATCCAAAGGCCAAGGAAGAGACTGCATCCCTTTCCTTCGGTAGCTCTTTTGGTTTCCCAAGGATAATAGTAGCTGGGGAAAAGCTCGCTTTCTTCGCTTCGTGAATGAGAGAGAAATGCAGAGGAAAAAATGCGTTCTCTTTTTGCGAGATCCGAAAGTAGATAACGCATAACATTCTATGGGTACATAGGATCAAACGTAAAGCAACGGTCTCTTGGTAGAGTTTTAGGCGGCAAGAGACTTTAGGGCTTGTTGGAGCTTCTGAGCGTAATAAATCAAAGTCAAAGACGGATCAAGGTAACTTGCCTGCAAGCTAATATGTGAAAGGATGGAGGATGGAAGGTGCAAAGTAGATCGGGCACCAATCGTGTGATCTATTGGTCCTAAGCAATGTCTTGCGCGAAGCAACCCACTTAAAAAGGCCCCCTTTACATTAGGGAAGCACTAAAATGCAATTTCGATCAGGTGCGGGTATCAAATCCCGCCATAAGATGTCCAGCAGATTCCTGAGCCTTGACGAATGGCCGGCCATCTTTTATGTTATAAGAGCAAAAGGCCCAAGGCATAGCAGGATGAACCAATGTGAATGAGTGTAAGTTTCATTGCCCGAACACAATTAGTGCTGATCATACTAGGTGCTACCGTGGTAGCAAGAGAGGCCAGGCGGTGATAATTGAGAGGTTGTCATTGAGCATTCCTAATCATACGGGAAAAGAGGTCAAATAGCAAGGTAAGGCCATACGCCCATTTAGCTCTTTGCAGAGTATAGCTCACATCCGAAGATCTGATTGGGGAATGGGGTAAATCCCATGAAGCTCTGATGGAAAGGGAAGGCTGGCCAGGCCGTATACCCATTGGTACAGGATTCTTCAAAAAAGCGTGGGCTGACTTAGAGACCTGGGACCTTGGCTTAGTAATGAATGATGGGAAGCTCTTCGAGCTTTCTCTGCTAGCAGCTTATGTAGTGGTCGGCAGATCTTATGCGTATTTATATGCCTAATTAGCCAATAATGCCATAAATAGAGTAAATCAGGAGGGCAAATTAATAGAGTCTAGGTGATTTACTGTCATTTTCTCTTATTTTGCTGATGTAGGGCTAAGTGTGCCTATTGGTTGTGTGTTTGCAGGATTTTGCTTTGGCTGGGAAGTTCGGGGTTAAATCCGGACTCAATGGAACAGCCTGGAACGGGGAACATGAAGATCAGCGAAAGCAACTAAATGACCAAAAATCCACGTGGCAAACCTGGGTACTAGGTTGTGGAAGCTATGAAATGCAAAAAAGGCGCAAAACCTAATGAAGGCACAAGGTCCGCGTCACGGACCTTCTTAAAAGTGTGCAAAATTGTCCAGTCAGCAAATTAAGCGAGAACATAGGAAAATAAGGGGTCCACATCGTGGACCTGAGGACCCGATGCGAAAAAAATCAGAAAATGGGATTTTTATTATTTCTCTATGTTTTGCTTTAGGTTTACACGTTAGTTTTACACAAGAACTGGAGAGGGAGGTGACAGAGAACACTTTTCCATCGTACTTTGGTTAGGTTAAACTTTATATTTTGATTTTTAATGTTTTCCACTCTATTCATGATATACCATATCCATGAGTGGCTAAGCCTCCATATTATGGGGTTGTAGCCATAGACTGTGTGTAGCTCTTAAGTTTTGACATCTATGAATGGTTTCTTTCGATTATTCCTATGTTATTTATATCTATACTTCAAAGTCTGGCCAACTAGGGAGTAAATTTATTGTTCAATCTGGATTCGAGAGATGTTGGAGTGAATAGAACACAATAGCATAAGGGAGCTTGTTCAATACTAGGAAACTAGGTTGATTCGTGTAAGGGAGACCTGTAAAAATTACCCTTACACCTTGCTTGGTTCACATATGAGAAGATAACTTTAATGCATTTTTATTAGTCTATCTATCCCCGCTCAACGATGTAGTTAGGCAGTCAATAACGGTAGATCGGCAGAGGCCTGCAACCCTATTCAGTTATATTAAACCCCATGGGTCAATAATAAAGAAATCAGATGTAGAAAGATATTGTTAAGACTAGACACAGTCATAAAGGTTACAACCCTAGAATTGCATCCTTAATTGATATCTTGTGTGAAAGCCATTTTAGTTTATTAGAAGTTATTTCTTTTACAAATTATTTTCCAGCAAACAACAACTCCTTTTACTAAAAGCACCATAGATGTGATAATCGAGAGAGAGGGCGAATTACATTCAAATCCCTTAGGTTCAACAATCTGGCTCCTTACTAAGGACCACTGTATTACTTGTGAGACCGCATACACTTACGTGTGCTGGGGAGCAAACAAGTTTTTGGTGACGTTGTCGGGGATTTTGAAATGAATTTGTTCATTATCAAAGTTATCTTGTTTTGTGGTGAGCACTACATTTGATCCTAGTGGTGTTTCTGTGCAGGAAAGTGAGTTCTAAACTAGAAGATCAAGACTCTCGTTTTCGTCAATCAAATAGGAGAGGAGGAATTTTGTTTGAAATACCATCAATTGAACTGGCTGACTGGAGGATCAAGAAGACAGTAAGGTGGAGGTTGATCCTATTGCAGAAAACATGGCAAACAACAACGTACCCTACTTAAAATAAAAACATTTTTTTGAAATACGGAACCGAATCACATGAAATTTTACCCAACTCCATGCACCAGTAGCACCAGCTGCTGATGTAGCACCAGCACCGAGGGTAGTACGGGATGAAGCAATCCCAGGAATTACAAATGTCATGAGCTATTTTATCAGACCGAATCCTAGTGGCCGGTGGGAGATCAAACAGAACATGGTCTAGTTACTACTCTACTGGGTAATTCACCGGGCTTCCTCATGAAGACCCACAAGTCCATCTTCAGATCTTTCTTGAGATTGCTGATACTTTCATTTCCATGCGGGTGAATCGTTACTACTTGGGGATGACTTTGTTCCCCTTTTCACTGCTGGGGGGAGCCTGGAGGTGGTAAAAAATTGAGCCACCTAACTACACAGTATCCTACGATAATTTGGTTTCTCATCAGATTCTTCTCATCGGGCATGAAAACCAAGCTAAGAAGTGAGATCTTGAGTTTCAAGCAGAGGGCTGGTGAGAATCTATATCAGACGTGGGACAGGTTTAAAACTCTATTTATAAACTGCCCACACCAATGCCAAGATAATGAGTTATTGGTTCACACATTTATTGAAGGGTTGTAACCCAATACCAAGATTCTTCTTGATTCAACTGCAGGGGGCCAAGCATTGGAAAAGATATATGATGAATTACATGCTCTTCTCAATAGAATTGCACAGGGCAACCTAGAATGGAATGGAGGATCTAGCAAACCAACAGTGCAGAAACAGGCTAGGGTCTTGGAGATTAATGCTATCACCAGAATGCAGGCCCAAATGTCAGCGATGCAGAACATGATAACCACAACTTCAACAACCTGACATTGGGTCTAAAACTGGTAGATTCCATTGGCAGCTGGTCAGCAGCAAACCCCTATGAATATGGTACAAGAATAGCCATCGAGTTGGTGTGATGTATGGTACAGCTGAATCTTGCTGTTCCAATCCTGAGGCAGTATACTTTGTGGGAAATGCTAACTGGGGAGGCTATCAAGGATTCAGGAACACTTACAACCCGAATTGGAGGAACCACCCAAACTTCTCATGGGGTGGCAATCAATAGAATCATAGGCCACCACAGTAAAGACCACAGGGCGAAAATGCATATCAGAATCAGCCGATCCAACAGCCTTCAAGACAGGCTAATCCGAGAACCATGACTGATAGTGAGGTTCTGAGACAAATCTTGGCCAACTAGAATAGGCAAGAAGAGTAAATCTAAAGGAACAAACCGGGATCTGCTAAACTTAGAGAAATAGTTGGAATAGTTAGCTACTTCAATAAATTCCGGGCCTCAAGGAGGATTGCCAGGCAACACTGATCCTAATCCAAAACAAATAAATGCAGTCAGTACACGGAGAGGGACGCCTCTAACGGAATTGATTCCCAAGAAGATAAACGGTGAGGGGAAAAATGCTACACAGGACACTGAGGCTGGTAATCCTAGCCTAACGACTGACGAGGCCACACCATTACCAGAAACTCCTCCTCCATTCTCACAAAAGCTCAAGAAGAAGAAGAAGGAGGGTGACTGTTTTCAGAAATTCATCAGGCTGCTAAAACAGGTATAGATTGACTTATCTCTGATTGATATTTTGCGGTGGATCCCGAAATATGCTACGTATGTCAAGGACATCGTGGATAACAAGACCAAATGGGCTGAGTATGAAATTATGGCACTGATAGAGACATGCAGATCTAAGATTCTTAACAAATCACACTTGCCCACCAAACTAAATTATCTAGGAAGCCTCACCGTGCAGATAACTATTGGCAGCCCTCTAAATGCAAAGGGCTTATGTGATCTTGAGGCTAGTATAAACCTCATGCCTACACCTCTGTTTTTATAAATAGGGATGGGAAGGCCAAAGCCCACAACTATTGTATTGCATCTGGTTGATCGGTCAGTGGCAAGGCCGGATGGAGTGATGGAGGTCGTCTTAGTCCAAGTGGGGTCTCTCATCTTCCCCGTAGACTTCGTCATCCTAGATTTTGAGCCTGATCCTAAGGTTCCATCTATACTCGGGCGCCCATTCTTGGCTACAGGAGGGGTATTAATTGATGTCACAACAGGGAGGCTCACCATGCAAGCCCATGATAAGGTAGAAGTGTTTGATGTCTACAAAGAAATAAAGCTACTAGCTGCGTATGAGGATCTTACAGCCATCATAGTGATAGACACTATAGTAGTGGCAAGCCTGGTGGAGATCAAAGACCCACTAGCTGGATTACTATTGAATTAAGGGCTAGTGGATGATGCAGAAGCCAGAGAGATAGAAAGTGTGCTGAATGTGCACAATGTGAGCATGTTGAAAAAGATGAACAAAACTTTGAATAGGGTATTGGGAGTACCTCCCAAACGCTCAGTGGAATAAGCTCCTAAGTTAGAGTTGAAGCAACTACCATCGTATCTCAGGTATGAGTTTCTTGGTGAAAATAATACATTAACTATAATCTTGTCTGCTTCCTTGACTGTAGCCCAAGTAGAAGCGGCTGTTGTAGTGTTGAAAAAGCGAAAGAGAGCCATGGGGTGGAAGATGTCTGATATCCATTCCATTAGCCTAGCCCTTTACGTGCACAGTATATTCATGGAGGAGGGCTACAAGCCTGTAACTCAACCGCAAAGGAGGCTTAACCCAATCATGGAGGAGGTTGTGAAAAAGGAGGTGATAAAGTGGATGGATGCAGGGATCATCTTCCCCATATTAGACAACAAATGGGTAAGCCCTGTTCAATGTGTCCCCAAGAAAGGCAGGATGACAGTTGTCTCCAACGAGAAGAATGAGCTGATTCCAACTAGGATGTTGACGGGGTGGTGAATCTGCATTGACTATAGGAAACTAAGTGATGCCACCAGAAAAGATCATTACCCCGTGCCTTTCATTGACCAGATGTTAGATTGACTTGCTGAGAAGGAGTACTATTGTTTCCTTGATGAATACTCAGGGTACAACCAGATACCATTACACCTGACGACCAAGAAAAGACAACTTTCTCTTGCCCATACGGGGCACATGCCTTCAAGTGTATGCCCTTTGGGCTGTGTAATGCACCAGCCACATTCCAGAGGTGCATGATGGCGATCTTTCATGATATGGTGGAGAACTTTGTGGAGGTGTTTATGGATGATTTTCCATCTCTGGGGAGTCATTTGAGAGCTGCTTGCAGAATCTGGACAGAGTACTAGCTAGATGCGAGGAGACTAACCTTGTCCTTAACTGGGAGAAATGTCACTTCCTAATTAAGGATGGGATAGTCTTAGGCCATAAAGTGTCCAAGAAGGGGTTGGAGGTAGACAGATCAAAGATAGAGATGATCGACAAGCTACCTCTGCCGATTTTAGTCAAAGGAGTCCGGAGCTTTTTGGTACATGCGGGGTTCTACCGCAGGTTTATAAAGACTTCTCAAAGATCGTGAAACCATTGTGTGCCTTATGGGAGAAAGAGGTACCATTTCACTTTGACGAATCTTGTTTGCAGGCGTTCGAAACACTGAAGAAGAAGTTGGTGGAGGCTTTGATCTTGGTAGCACCCAATTGGGGTCTCCCATTTGAGCTAATGTGTAACGCTAGTGATATAGCAGTGGGGCAGTACTGGGGTAGCACAGAGGTAAAGTCTTTTGTTCCATATACTATGCCAGCAAGACCCTGGATGCAGCACAAGGCAACTATACAATTACTGAGAAGGAAATGTTGGCACTAGTGTATGCATTTGATAAATTTAGAGCTTATTTTGTAGGGACGCAAGTGGTGGTGTTTACAGACCAGAAGGTGGTGAAGTATATTTTCAACAAAAAGGATGCCAAGCCTCGCTTGATTAGATGGATCTTATTACTCCAAGAGTTTGACATCGAGATCAGAGATCAAAAGAGTAGTGAAAACCAGGTTACTGATCATCTATCTCTTCTGGAGACTGATGCTCACATAGGTGAACAACCACGAATCAGAGAAGAGTTTCCGGACAAGCAATAACTGGACATTAAGGTGGAATAACTACTGTGGTGTGCTGATATTGTTAACTATTTGGTAAGTGGTGTGTTCCCACCTGAGGCAACCTCCCAGCAGAAGAAGAGGTTGGCCCATGATGCTAGAGCTTATATCTTGGATGAGCCATACTTGTTCAAACAGGGGGCAGACTGCATGGTACGGAGGTGTGTTCCTAAGGTTGAGATGAGGCAGATCCTAAAGAGATGTCATGCCTCAACGTACGGGTGACGTCATGGTGGTGATCGGAAAACACATAAAGTATTGCAATCAGGTTTTTTCTGGCCTACCTTATTCAGAGATGCTATTCAATCTTCCAGAGCTTGCGATGCATGTCAGAAAATAGGAACTATATCTAGGAGGCATGGGATGCCCTTAAACAACATTCTAGAAGTGGAAATCTTTGATGTTTGGGGTATTGATTTTATGGGACCATTCCCATCATCCTTCAGGTGTCACTATATTCTTGTCACTGTAGACCATGTATCAAAATGGTAGAAGTAGCAACCCTTCCTAAAAATAATGCGAAGGTGGTAAGCAAGTTCCATAAAAAGAATATCTTTACATGGTTTGGGACTCCAAGAGTCATTATTAGTGATGGTGGTACCCAATTTCTGAACCAAACCGTGAAGAACTTGCTGGGCAAGTATGGGATTAGGCACAAAGTGGCCACAACATATCACCCACAAACTAGCGGGCAAGTGGAGGTATCTAACCAGGAGGTCAAGCAGATATTGCAAAAAATCGTAAATGCCACCAATAAGGATTGGGTAGAGAAGCTGGATGAAGCTATAGGCCTACAGAACTGCATACAAGACCCTGATAGGTACATTTCCTTACAGGATAGTGTATGGCAAAGCCTATCATCTACCCGTAGAGCTCGAGCATCAGGCGTATTAGGCAATTAAGAAGCTGAATCTTGGCCTTGAGCTCGCGGGAAGGAAGAGACTTGAGCAACTGGAGGAGTTAGACGAATTCCAGCTCCAAGCATATGAAAATGCTAAGCTCTATAAGGAGTGGACAAAAAAGTGGCACGACCGGCACATAATCAAGTGGAACTTCGAGCCGGGACAACAGGTATTGCTATTCAACTAACATCTTAAGTTGTTTCCAGGAAAATCGAGGTCCAAATGGAGTGGACCATATGTGGTGGTAGCGACCACACCTCATGGTGCATTGGAGCTGAAAGAAGTGACCACGAACCAAACTTTTTTAGTGAATTATTAAAGGGTCAAACACTACTATAGTGTGGACGTGAATCAAACATTGGAGGTCATCGAGTTAGCCAAGGACAAATGAGCATAACATGCGTCATGCCATGACATTGAATTAGGTGTTGCACGGGAGTCAACCCTTGGTGAGCTAATGTTGTGTTTTATTATCTTGTCTTCCTTTCGAAATTTTTTTTAGACAAATAGGTGTGTCCCGTACAAAGGAGAAGAAAAATTTGCACAAGTGTAGGTCTGCGATCCCTCCGCGTCGTGAATCCTGCACTAGTGTGTATCAAATCTTCAGTTCTCAATTCCCTATGATCCATTTGGAATTTTTTTCTTTTCATGTTTTCTGGTTCTAATTCATTGTTTTAGTGTTTTTGAAGCATATCCACGTGTTCGGGAAATTTGTCGGGGTCCCTAGCTCAAAATCAAATGTTCAATGTTGCTCAAAACAGTAAGCATTCGTGATGGTACCACGACGCCGACCCATCATGGATGCCTACTGTTTCTGATCCCAGGTGGAAATGTCAATTAGTATGGGTACACATTCACTCTGCGTCACAGAAAATGCATACCCTCACTGTTTCTATGCCTAGGTAAGAAAATTTTGTTAAGTATGCATTCGCGTTGCCTCCACATCGCGGAGCAAATGCGAATGCTTGCTATTTCTGCAGTTGTAATAAATTTCATTTTAAGTATGACTCGCGTTGCTTCCGCGATGTGGAGCAAACAAGGTGTAGTGTAAATACCCCCCAAATGCAGGCGTGGCCTCATCCCTTTATTTCCCCCAAACCGTTTAATTTTTTCCCTTTTTCTAAACACCCCCGTCCCTAACCCTTATTTTCCTCCCCACTCTTCTCTTCCACGTCTTCTTCGGCCCTTTCCCCCTTTAATTTCAAATTGATTCGCATCGCACACCCCTTGGGTCGCGCCTGGTGGAGCACATTGCACACTCTACAAGCAAGGTATGTTCTATTAACTTCAGTTTCATGTGATTCTTATGCGTATTGCTCGAATTTGTGCATAGCTCTGTGAAATTGTAAAGGAGTGGAGTGAGTTTTCCTTATTCTTGTGGGATTCACGTGTGTGGGTGGCTATGGTGAAGATTGACTTCGCTTCGGGGCAAGGTTGGGGTTGATTTGGAGGGGTGAAAACCATAGGTTGAGATTTGTACTCAAAATTGAAACAATTGGGGACAATGTATTCTTGCCCATTTTCTATAGTTATATGAATGATTCATATGTTGGAATGGGGCAACTATGCATGTGTAGGGGCACAATTTGACCGTGGTGATTATGAGGTGTGCTTGAAACTGTCTATCAAGGGGCAATGAGGGAGTCTTCTACACATTTTTCCTTAATCTCAAAATAGATTGGTGTTTATGTAAATGTGCTAGTGTGGGGTTGAACCCTTGTGTCTGAGATTGGGGAGTTATTTGTTAACCATTGAATTGAATGTGAAGTGATATTCTTCTAACTGTCAACTGTGATGTGGGGGCATGAAGTGGAGTAGCATATAGCCCGCATGTCTTGGGGAAGTCTGAGTACCCTTACCATACGACCTTGAGTTTAAGTGTGGGGTCCTAAATTTGCATAAACCACCAACTTTGCACTTTTTAGGTAATAAGTCTTCAAGTGCACACTGAGGAAGATCGTCAAGTATGCCCAGAGCCACCAACACGAGGAAACAACCACGAGATATCCCAGATGTGCCCAAGGACACTAGGAGGGGTCATAAACCTCAATACGGGGCCAATGCTATAAATAGAGAGGGACGAAGGTGGTACCAGTCTCATGATGAGACAATGTACTACCCTGATGTCTCTATTGATGTAGAGTCCCGCTAGTGATCAACTGAATCCTGGGCACCCCTGAAAATGTCTTAGCAGGAGTGTTCACCGAGTTTTGCCTTCGCCCGCCCTACCAAGACATTAGGCACACTATTTTGGGGCATAGGTCCACGGCGTGATAGATCCGACATACTGAGCGGGGCTATCACCTCTCTTTTCCTTTTGATCGCATGTCCACAGAGGCTAGAGTCATGGTGAAGATCATGATGCACTCTTTCTTTCCAGGGAAACACCTCACCAATGTGATGAGGGATAGAGTGTGCCTCACCTATACAATCATGAGGGCCATGCAGTTGAACTATGTAGCAATCTTCAGACTATCAATGCGGAAGGCCAAGACCCATAAGGGTCACAAGTATGCCTTTGGGGCCTTATTACTGCTTTGTGTTGTGATGCAGGTGTCCCCGAGAAGGATGCAAACTACTGTCCGGTCATTCAAGCCCCCTATGTTGCCACCAATATTAAGGGGCCTGACATACACACGATCCCAGTCCTAACTACAATGGAGAGGGCTTACTAGGATGAGTTGATTATGGGTCACATGTACGACCTAGAGATGCTAAGACACCAGATTGGCGACCGGCCTTCCACGAGAGAGGAATTGCAGGAGGTTGAGGTGGAATACCCACTAAATGATCACGCCAACGCTGTCCTACACATTGGACCCCGGTTGCTGAGCCAGTGGATGATGACATTCCTACGGACCTAAGGGAGGAGCACGAGGATGAGGATGATGAAGAGGCCGAAAAGACGACATAGCTGATGCGCCTCTAGTGTATGTAGGGGGTGAACCCATCTTACCAAGACCTGGTGATGCTTGAGCACCGCAGTTACCACTTCACAAGTTATGTATGGTTAGCACTGAGGGCAGTGCTAAATTTAAGTGTGGAGTGGGAATTCCTTTGTTTGTTTGTGATGATATTTCTATTAGTCTATTTCTGGCATGTATTAAGACAATATGTTTTTATTTCTGCCTTTTATTTATGTTTGGACATCTACATCTTTTAATTTTTGTTGGGTCTGTAAATATTGACTAGCTACTACTATGATGCATGAATGTTTTATGTTGATAATTTATGAATGCATTGGATTATTGGTAGTGTAGACTTGTTGATATTAGCTGTGTGTTAGTCATAATTGAGTGATGAGGGCCCTATGATGGATGGATGGAGACCATCCTAAGGGCATTCGTCAAATAGAGTTCATACAGAGTGTGGTAGTGTGCAAATGAGCATCGAGCGCAAACCTTTGAACATAGTTAAGGGTGAGTGTTTGAACCTTGTGAATCACTGGGTGTGCATGCTTAATTAGATGATTTCATGGGAATACAATAATAGGAACTCTAGTGCTTACCTTGTGATGAAAATGTGCCATGTGTGAGTGACTCAATTGTAAGTCTTGGTTGTGAAAGGTTTGAGAACTTGCCAGGTTTGTAGAGTAGACTTAAGAGGAATCAAAAATAGAGGAAATGATCTAGGCATTCGTTGAATGAGGGAATCAATCCTAGTTAGCCCTGTTGAGCCTTAGCCTATTCTTTGTCTAACCATATCTCAAGCTAATCCCTTTTTCTTAATGAGTTACCCGATTTTGAGTTATTTCCCTAGTGCTCGAGCACAGTGAATAAGAAAAGAGGGAATGGGAGTGGACACCTGAGAGGAGGTGAAAAAGAAAGCGTCGAAAAAAACACAAACAAATAGTTGTTTAGAAAGAGCCTCCCAAAAATAAAGGGGTCCATGTTGCTTCCGCGTCGCGGAGCAATCTCGGATGCACACTATTTTGGGCTTTAAATTTTCCAGTAATACAGTGCTGGTCTGCGATACGCACTGGATATATATATAAAAAATTCTTTTATTTGTTTCCCTTTTCTTAGTTAGTATTAGTTATGGTGCCCACTTATTTATAGGGGGTCATTAAATAGATAGGACCACTTACAGTGTTAAATCAAGGAGGGTAACAAATGGTCATGAGTCAAGAAGGGCATGAAAAAAGGTGTAATGTATGCTCTGAGCGCATGAGAATTGAACCGTGTCAGCCATATCCATAAATGTATCCAACCTACCCACAGGCTACAATACAACGAAATAAGGACCTACGTGATCGTCGAAGAAAAATTCCAATTAGGTCTATGTTTACATTAAGGAAAAGCTTATGGAATCTTGAAATAATCCGAGATATCTTTTCTGAGCATGAGAGTTGTTTATATACCCAGTCTTGATCGTTTAACTAGATTTGTAATGATGTGCATGGGTAATTCTTCTTGGTGAGGGCACATGATCATTCAGGGTTCGGAACTAGATTAACTGTTAAATCTTTTGCATGAGTCCGCATGCATACATGAGTGTAAAGAGCAGATGGTTTGAGGCTGAGGCATCGAAAGTGTTCACTATGATTCACAGAGTTCTATTGCAGGATGGTTGGTGTACATACTACCGTAGGGAGGCTCATGCATGTGTAGTGGTTTACCCAAGGACGGATAAAACTCTAAGTGTGGGATGGTGATCTTAGGAGTATTTATACGCCTAATTAGCCAATAATGCCATAAATAGAGTAAATTCGGAGGCAAATTAATAGAGTCTAGGTCTTAAAGTGTAATTTTCTCTTATTTTGCTGATGTAGGGCCAAGTGCGCCTGTTGGTTATGTGTTTGCAGGATTTCGCTTTAGTTGGGAAGTTCGGGGTTGAAGCCAGACTCTATGGAAGAACAAAGCCTGGAACAGGGAACATGAAGATCGGTGGAAGCAACCAAAAGACCAAAAATCCACGTGGAAAACCTGGGTACAAGGTTATGGAAGCTGTAAAATGCAAAAAAGGCGCAAAACCCAATGGAGGTACAAGGTCCGCGTCGTGGACGTATTTAAAAGTGTGAAGAATTGTCCAGCCAACAATTTAAGCGAGAACGTAGGAAAACAAGGGGTACGCATCGCGAACCAGAGGACCCGATGTGGAAAAGTTAAATATGGAATTTTTATTACTTCTCTATATTAGGCTTTAGGTTTACATATTAGTTTTTACTCAAGAAATGGAGATGGAGGCGACGGAGAACACTTTTCCATCGTACTTTGGTTAGTTTAATCATTAGATTTTGGTTTTTAATGTTTTCCACTTCATTCATGATGTATTCCATGTCTATGAGTGGCTAAGCCTCCATATTCTGGGGTTATAGCCATAGACTATATGTTGTTCTTACTTTTGACATCTATGAATGGTTTCTTTCGATTATTCCTATGTTATTTATATCTATAATTCAATGTCTGGCTGACTAGGGAGTAAATTTATTGTTCAGTCTGGATTTGAGAGACGTTGGAGTGAATAGAACACAATAACATAGGGAGCTTGTTCAATACTAAGAAACTAGGTTGATTCGTGTAAGGAAGACCTGTGACAACTGCCCTTACACCTTTCTTGGTTCACACACGGCAAGATAGCTTTAGTGCATTTTTATTGGTCTGTCTATCCCCGCTCAACGATATTGTTAGGTAGTCAATAACGATAGGCCGACAGAGGTGTGCAACCTTGTTCAGGTATATTAAACCCCATGAATCAATAATCAAGAAATCAGGCGTAGAAAGATATTGTTAAGACTAGACATAGTTATAAAGGTTACAACCCTGGAATTGCATCCTTAATTGATATCTTGAGTGAAATCCATTTTAGTTTATTAGAAGTTATTTCTTTTACAAATTATTTTCTACCAAACAACAACTCCTTTTACTAGAAGCACTATAGACATGATAATCGAGAGAGAGGGCAAATTACATTCAAATCCCTTGGCTTTGACAATTCAGCTCCTTACTAAGGACCACTGTATTACTTGTGAGACCGCATACACTTGCGTGTGCTGGGGAGAAAACATTGGTCTTATAAAGGTCGCTAAGCCTCACTTCCCTCTCCCCTTCACTTATTAAGTGGAAAATCATCGTCGCCATTCTATAAGTGACTTGACCGAGTCTACAAAGCTTTGTTTTTCTTGTAGTTAGCCCACAATGCCTCCTTTCATTTGCTTGTCTCCTTTCAGCTCAGAATGCCTAATACCTATTATTTAGTGCTAGAAGGTAACTACCATAAGCTTGCCCTTTGGGTCTCACTTCCAGCGCAGGAGGCCAAGCATTCTACCAGACGTCCCGATCTGGGAGCCCCGTCCCCGTTGGTACTTTAGTAGATCTTCTAGAAAAAAGCACTACTTCAGCAGAAACATGCCAAGTCTGGTAATGGGACTTGGCTGAACACAGGACTGATATAATTAAGTACTTAAAAAGTTTGTTCTCCGCGATTGCGATGGACAAATCATGTTTTCACCAAAAAGTGAATTGCGGTCGCAGTGGTCAAGGTCGATATCACGATTTCCTGACCCTTGTATCTTTGCGAACGCGGTTAGAGGTCTACTATTGTGGTAGTTTGGGATCCAGAACTTTCGTGATTGCAGGCCTTAGCCCGCAAACATGATGAAGACCAGGGCCTGCATCCGTAGTTCAACTAGTGCTGAACATTAGAGCTTGGAATTTCACTTGAGGGGGGTTCAGGATTCATTCATAATCCTATCAACTCGAAAGAACTATGCCATCCAACTAAAAGTGACATTTCAGACTTAGTGAAACCGATGAATTTTTTGACGGAGGCTGTTTAGGTGAAATGTTGACTAAACTCAACATTTTCAAAAGTTTAACACATAAATCTCATAAAAATATTTTAAAAAATCATTTTGAAAACCTCAAGAATCGAACCAAGGATCTTTCTAGACAAAACTCAATGTTTCAGAGCTAACCGCACCGGATGAATTTTCATCCGAGTGCATTTACTCAAAATATTGACTGAAGTTAAACTAGGCCAAACTTTAAAGTTAAAATTTTTTTTTGTACAAACTCAAAACAGAAGCCCTAAAATCCAAATAAAACTCCCTCCTAGACAAAAATGGACCTTCTAGAGCTGATGGAACTTTCTAAATTTTCACCCAATGCTCGGAGCGTCGAATGTTGACTAAAGTCAATTCTTTTCAATTTAACACTCCAAAAAGAGAAAACTCGCATCAAACTCACCTAAAAATCTCGAGAAGTGCACCACTCATCCTAACACCACATAAGAACTTGTAATGACCTCCAAGGTCATTTTCTCTCTTTCGTAAAAAAATACTTTTTTTCCCTCTTCGTAGCTTCACCTATAGTTATTTTGTAGTATTAGGATATATAACATGCTTCCTGAGGTGATTAAATGAGTTTATGCTGGTTTCCTTCTTTTTCAGAGTCTTACGTTGAAAAAGAGTTGATTTTAGTCAACACTTAGAGATTCAAGTGTCATATAAAAATTTTAACAGCTCCATTAGCTTTGGAAGATCTACTTTGGTCTAGAAGAAAGGTTGGTTTGGGTTTGAAGCTTTAGTTTTGAGTTTGTGAAGAAAGTCATTTTAACTTTGAAGTTTTGGTTAAATTTGACTTCGGTCAACTTTTTAGGTAAACGAGCTCGGTGAAATTTTTTGATAGCACGATTGGCTCTAAAATGCCAAGTTTAGTTTAGAATAACCTTTTATTTGATTCCCAAGGTGCTCAGAATGAACTTTTGGCCTTAATCTTTATATAGTTTAAATCTTAAAAAGGGTTGACTTTGGGCAAAATTTTGATGAAATGACCTTTGTTTGAAAATTCATTAATTCTGTTGAGTTTCGGATGTCATTTCTAGTTGGATAGCATAATCTGTTTGAGTTGATGGAGTTCTGAGCTTATTTCAAAACCCCATTGGGGGAAGTTCCAAGCCAGTTCATTATTGAATTCAACTGTTAGTGCAGTCTCGGGTGGCCTCTCTTTTGTGACCCTTGGTCACTTTTATGAAGGCTGATTTAGTGACTAAGAGGTTGCTTTAACAGAGGGCGATAGGGAGGCCAAGGTCTCTGAAGCGACTGAACAGTCGCTTTAGTGGCGGTTATTTTTGTGACCTGACCGCTGCTTTTGCGACAAACGGCCTTGGGCGAAGATTGCTTAAGCAACCTTCAGGCTGCTACTGCTATACCAGAAGCTTAAATTATTGAGTCTAGCAGTGAAGTCCCACTACAAGACTTAGTATATTTTTGTTTTTGAGAGCTTTTCTTGACCAAAATTTAGCGATTCTTGTTCTAGTGGATTGATAACCCTTGTATGGATATTTCGACAACCTCAAATCTTCCAAAATATCCTGTAAGTACCATGTATTTTCGTCAAAATCCTCCATTTTTGGACCAGTTAGGACTTGAGAATGATGAGGTGATTTCGACCCTTTCTGGTTCTCGGAGCGTCGAATGTAGACTAAAGTCAATTCTTTTCAATTTAACACTCCAAAAAGAGAAAACTCGCATCAAACTCACCTAAAAATCTCGAGAAGTGCACCACTCATCCTAACACCACATAAGAACTTGTAATGACCTCCAAGGTCATTTTCTCTCTTTCGTAAAAAAATACTTTTTTTCCCTCTTCGTAGCTTCACCTATAGTTATTTTGTAGTATTAGGATATATAACATGCTTCCTGAGGTGATTAAATGAGTTTATGCTGGTTTCCTTCTTTTTCAGAGTCTTACGTTGAAAAAGAGTTGATTTTAGTCAACACTTAGAGATTCAAGTGTCATATAAAAATTTTAACAGCTCCATTAGCTTTGGAAGATCTACTTTGGTCTAGAAGAAAGGTTGGTTTGGGTTTGAAGCTTTAGTTTTGAGTTTGTGAAGAAAGTCATTTTAACTTTGAAGTTTTGGTTAAATTTGACTTCGGTCAACTTTTTAGGTAAACGAGCTCGGTGAAATTTTTTGATAGCACGATTGGCTCTAAAATGCCAAGTTTAGTTTAGAATAACCTTTTATTTGATTCCCAAGGTGCTCAGAATGAACTTTTGGCCTTAATCTTTATATAGTTTAAATCTTAAAAAGGGTTGACTTTGGGCAAAATTTTGATGAAATGACCTTTGTTTGAAAATTCATTAATTCTGTTGAGTTTCGGATGTCATTTCTAGTTGGATAGCATAATCTGTTTGAGTTGATGGAGTTCTGAGCTTATTTCAAAACCCCATTGGGGGAAGTTCCAAGCCAGTTCATTATTGAATTCAACTGTTAGTGCAGTCTCGGGTGGCCTCTCTTTTGTGACCCTTGGTCACTTTTATGAAGGCTGATTTAGTGACTAAGAGGTTGCTTTAACAGAGGGCGATAGGGAGGCCAAGGTCTCTGAAGCGACTGAACAGTCGCTTTAGTGGCGGTTATTTTTGTGACCTGACCGCTGCTTTTGCGACAAACGGCCTTGGGCGAAGATTGCTTAAGCAACCTTCAGGCTGCTACTGCTATACCAGAAGCTTAAATTATTGAGTCTAGCAGTGAAGTCCCACTACAAGACTTAGTATATTTTTGTTTTTGAGAGCTTTTCTTGACCAAAATTTAGCGATTCTTGTTCTAGTGGATTGATAACCCTTGTATGGATATTTCGACAACCTCAAATCTTCCAAAATATCCTGTAAGTACCATGTATTTTCGTCAAAATCCTCCATTTTTGGACCAGTTAGGACTTGAGAATGATGAGGTGATTTCGACCCTTTCTGGTTCTTGGAATGTGCCCATTCTTTGGGGTACCAGTTCCTTGAATCATTTGGGCCTTGTGGCAGGGTTGGATTTGTGGTTATGCGCATGGATCCTAATGTCGATTCTTAATCAATTTTGGTTCCAATTTTAATTATCGCAATATGTGTATCAGTAGCCTATTTTTGACTTTTTTATCGATGATTTGATAGAAGGGCATCATTTGGAGGTTATTCGGAAGGTTAAATGCCACGACCAGTACCTGGGGTCTAGGAGTGACATAGTGAATGGGAACCCGAGAGTCCCTGAACAAGCCTCAAGATATCCAAATTCACATCATCGGTTCGAAAGTGTATTCAAAAGTAAACACAAAGTTCTAAGAGATGAGAAAGTAGGACTCAAGCTATAGGGGTAAGAAGGTTAACATGAATTCACATAACACATAGCACATAGAGACTAAGGGGCGGGAAAGTAGGACTCACATTATGGGGGCAATTCAGGACTTAGGATCTTCCACATTTCCACATCAAACATACATAAATATCATAATCCTCATAACAAATCCATAATAGCCATATCCAAAAGATATCCATAACCATAAGCTCCAAATACAACGGATAACACATAGATATGATAACAGTCTACAAGATGCCTAACAATGCCTCTAGTCATAAATTGAGATGGGGGCCAGACATGTTCCAGGCTAAACCCTCAAGTATAGATAACATAAGCAAAATCACTATAAGGTAGAAGATTGATGACTTGTCCTTGGAAGATAGTACTCACCACAACAATGTCTCAAAATTCGATCTAGCCATCAAAAGATTGATCAAAATAATCTCTGGTCCCTACATAGTGCGATCATGTAGGCAAAAGTATGCATTAGTATGTTTGAATGTACTAAGTATGTGGGGTGCAATGCATGTAACTTACAAAAACCTACATACGATGTTAGATGGCAAGGGCACATAATATAGAAAGAGATATATATAGCAAGGAATGTCGTATAACAAGATGCTATGAAATTCATGATGTATGAAATGCAAATGATGGTCATATATATCGGGGATGTAATCATAACTGACATGAGTAAGACAAAGCGATATATTACTTGGAATCCCAATGAAATCCCCTCATTGGTAAAGAGGTGGTTTACTTGCCAAAGGTAAACCATACTTCACCTTATAGGGGCAACTCTTATTTTGCATGACGTAACCTTTCTTACGGGAACAACTCCCATTTTGGATAAGATTTTCACATATAGCATATCAAGTCATATCATATCATGTCTTCTCCTTACGGAAACAACTCCTATTTCGGACGCATCTTTACTTACGGGAATAACTCTGATTTTGGAAAGAAAAACTTATGCTAAGCACATAGTTCAAGGAAAGAGAACAAACCCTCCATCCATTGGTGCTAAGTCATCATCCCACAAGAATACATATATGTATAAATATACATGCTTTCGAAGGAGACAATAGTCATTTTCCAAATCATTTCAATGTATCCTTATTCTTAAAAAGAAACAAGTACCATTCATAATAATCCATACTTAGGATCAAATGCCAAAATCATTGTTCATAGTCATAATACTCATGGCTGTGAATAGCCCATTCATATACAAGATGGTGCAAGTATCCAAAATGCTCAAAGAGCCAAAATCATAGACATGTACGTGATCACATTCTTGTCATAACCAATATCAAAATTATATCATAGAATATAATTGGGCTTAACTCATTTTATAATTTCCATAGATCTTCATAATCATGAGATGCATATGCTATGCATGAAATGATAGTGATATGGGTAATTTACATTCAATTTAAAATGAACATATTATATAAAATTCAATTGAAAACATAATTAAATCCACATTTAAAATCATGACATAATCACCCATGCCTAAACAAGCTTTTAAAAAAGGGACATACATATTCATAATTTCATAAGCTCAAAGTAATTCACCATATAATAATTCAAATCAGTATAAAATCATCAGCTAAGTGCTATCCATGCATTAATAAAATTTTAGGAAGCATAATATTCAAAACCCAAATTTAAAGTAACCCAAATTTCATAGAAATTGCTTGAAAATAGTTTGGGTCTCTTTGATTGAAAGGAAATCAAGGATCAACCCACATACCTTCACAAGATGAAGAGCACCCAAGAGAAAAATTGATGAAGAATTGAATGTGTCATGATTCCCAAGTTGAAAATCTTCAAGAACTTATAAGAGGATTTGAGAGAGTGTTTTGAATGAGAGAGAGTTAGCGTAAATAATTTGAATTGAGTTTTAGGTATTTAGAAGGTCATTATATAACATAGGAGATCTCAAAAGACCAATAAAAATAATTAAATTTACGTAAACGCCATTAATGAAATAGAATTTAAGAGAAAACCCGTCTATACACATGCAAAACGAGTTCTACGAAAATGGACATAACTTTTTCATCCAAACTCTAAATGAGGCAAACTAAGTGTGTTGGAAAGCTAATTCAAAGGGATTTAATTTGATAGGTCGTGGGCCACCTAATTCAGTTTGTGCTAAGAGATATGCCCATTTAAAGTTGATTCTTCTATCAGTACTTGTGAGGAACTTAGCCAATGGAATTCCTTTGAACTTGGCTTGCTGTAAGAGACTCATGATAGCCTCAAACAACGTGAATAAGATTGATTTGAAGGCTTGAAAGTGAACCTAGCTTGAGTTTAGAGATTACATACTTGGGAAAATTTTTGAGCCAAAAGTGAGCCACATAGAAGGGCCACATGGGCGGTGTGGCGTCACACGATTTGTAACAGTGGCCATGGCACCCCCGTAGACAAAATAAAGTCTCTCGTGCCAAGAGTGAAACAACACTTAGAATATTTCCCACCTTGGAGGCTATACAGGCACCCTCACGACCCATAGGGCATCATACGAGCCGTGTGAGGGGCCGTGTGACCTCTCTTAGTCTCCAAATCTTGAGACTTCATGCCAAGGCCATCATATGGCTTACCACATGGTTCGTGGAGTGTCACACGGACCGTGAGGGGTTAAGTGTGATGTGCCTTGGTTTTTAATCCCCATAATTTGGAACCAAACAATGTTCCAGGGGCAGAGGCCACTACACGAGACCCTACACGGTCCATGTAACCTCACAAGGGCCGTGGGTCCTCCTTAGAGTGCCATTTGGTTCAAAAACTTCCAAAAAAATGAAATTTCAAGCTCCAATGAAATCGTACAATACTCGTGTAGTTACATCATCTCCCCCTTGGGAACATTCATCCTCGAATATGGTAGAACAAGGCTTGAAAGGCTTGACTTAGAACATGAAGCTCCCTAAGGCAAGGTATAATGCATGATTCCCCATTTGAAAATCATCAAGTCATTAAAACTTATATCAAAACTTATTCAAATCATTTTAAACATCACAGAAATAAATCATTTTCATTCACATCTATGCATATCATGTCATGAGACTTAAGAGTGAATGAATTAGGACCATTAAGAATGGGAAGAACCTAATATCATAGGCTTGAGTAGATTGGATAGGATAGAGGTATCATCACATCATACTTGATCCCACTCCCCACATAACACTTTCCACAGGTTGAATTCTTCAAAGCACTAAACCAAACCCATACTCTTGATATGAAGCCGCTTCACTTGTCTATCAAAAATTTCCACCAAAATTTTCTCATAAGTCAAGTTCTCCCCAAGATCAACACCTTCCTAAGGCACCATAGCACTAGTATTAACAACCAACTTCCTCAACTTAGATACATAAGAAACCGAATGAATAGAACTCAAATCCAAAGGCAAGTCTAATCTATTAGGCATATTCCCAAACCGCTCAACAATCTCATAAAGGGCCTACATATCGAGATCTTGACTTGCCTCCTTTATGAATCATATGAAACTCTCCCTAGGTGAGACCTTTGTATACACCCAATCACCAATACAAGGCTCACGATCCCTCTTTCCAACCTCTAAATGAAACTTTTGATGACTTCGAACCATCTTCAACTTTTCACTAACTAATCCTGCTCTTCCATAGCCTCCAATACTAAATTTGGGTCTATAGAAGTTATCTCATCTAACTCAAACCATCCCACCAAAGACCTACACCTTCTACCACACAAAGCCCCAAGCGGTGTCATACCAATGCTAGCTTGAAAGCTATTGTTGCAACAAACTCAATAAGTGGTGGATGATCACCCCAATTAACCTTGAATTCCAAAATACAAGACCTCGACATGCCCTCCAACGTTCGAATTATTCTTTTGGATTGCCAATTGGATTGAGAATGAAAAGAGGTACCCAACTTTGCCTTAGTGCCAATCCCCTTTTGAGATGATTTTCCAAAAGTGAGAAGTAAGTCGGGTACCACAATCCAACATAATACAAGTAGGCATACGATCCAGTCTGTCAACTCCAAATTACATAACTTGGTATTGGTTCCAACACTGAGAGTAGTCTCCACCGATAGAAAGTGAGTTGACTCAGTCATTTGGTCAACAATACTTTAAATTTAATCTAATTGCTTTTAGATTCGAGGCAAACCAACCACAAAATCCACGTTTATCTCTTCCCACTTCTAAGTAGAAATTTCTATATGTTGAGTCAAACCACCGGGTCCTTGGTGGTCTACCTTCGTTTATTGATAATTAGAGCGTTCGGGTACAAATTTGACTACATCCTTCCTCATACCATGCGACCAATATACTTCTCTCAAACCTTAGTACCTCTAAGAAGATCATGGGTGAATTGAATAATGAGAGTTATAGGCTTTACTCATGATTAAGACCATCAATGTCTGAAACACCCAATCGATCTTAGTACCGAGTTACACCACCTCCTCCTTGGGAGAAAACCTCTATATCATTTTTGGAAACCAACTTTTTCAACCCAACCAATGGTTGGTTTAAGTCTTACCTTCGCTTAACATCCACAACCACAAAGACTTGGCCCCATTCCGAACATGGATACCACAATCATTGGAGTGGGTCAACCTAACACCCAATTCAGCCAAACGGTAAACATCCTTTGCAAACTCTTCCTCCATTTCATTAACATGAGCCGTATTTCCCATAAATATCCTATAGTGTTTGCCTTGCCGGGATGATATGGTACACTCATGTTGTAGCCCTTAAGGAGTCCCAACCATCTCCTTTTCCTCAACTTAGGATCCATTCGATTGAACACATATTGCGAACTCTTGTGATCGGTTAAAACATCAAAATGCACCCTATACAAGTAGTGTCTCAAAAATCTTCAAGGCAAAACACCACTACAGTTAACTCAAGATCATGAGTCGTGCGCTTATACTCATGCACCTTCAATTGCTTCGATTGCATAAGCTATCACTTCACCATGTTGTGTAAGTACACAACCCAACCCAAATTGAGCAGCATTACAACACACCACCAACCCATCTAAGCAACCCCGTAAGGTCAAACAGGAGCTGATGGTAGCCAGTCTTTCTAAGTCAGAAAACTCTTCCCACACTGATCCTACCATACACACTTGGCCTTCCTTTGAGTCGACATAGTCGATGCAGACGCAACAGATAAGAATATCCCACAAACCTTTTATTATAATCAACCAACCCAAGAAAACTCCCAATTACTCAAAAGACCAAGCTTGTCAAACAATGCACATCCTTCACCAACTCCCTTTTGACTTCATTTATAAGATTAGCTACAACATTCTCCTTGGCTGGAATACATTAAGAGCTCAAAGTAACTCTCGCTATTTGGTAAAGAGGGATGGAGAAAAGAGATCTTAAGACATGTTCATAGCATGATAAGAATCATGAAAAAGTGAAACATTTCCAAAAACGCCTTGTAGCCTGTTACCCATAGATGTGGTATGCTTCACACCCATGAATAAGACTCTTCTTGACACGACATGTTGGACTCCAAGGACTATTAATAAACCTAGTTCTCTGATACTTTGTCACGACTCGGACCTGGGGTCTAGGAGTGACATGGCGAATATGAACCAGAGAGTCCCCAAACAAGCCTCAAGGTATCCAAATTCACGTCATCAGTTCAGAAGCGTATTAAAAAGTAAACACATAGTTCTAAGGGACGGGAAAGTAGGACTCACGCTATGGGGGTATCATAGGGAAAAGGGTTAACATGAATTCACATAACACATAGCAGATAGAGACTAAGGGGTAGGAAAGTAGGACTCACGCTATGGGGGCAATTCGGGACTTAGGATCTTCCACATTTCCACATCAAAAATATATAAATATCATAATCCTCATAACAAATCCATAATAGCCATATTCAAAAGATATCCATAACTATAAACTCTAAATAGAACACATAACACATAGATCCAATAAGAGTCTGCTAGATATCCAACAACGCCTCTAGTCATAAGATGAGACGGGGGCCAAGACATGTTCCGGGATCACCTCAAGTTTAGATAACATAAGCAAAAGCAACATAAGGTAGAGGAATGGTGTGTTGTCCTTGGAAGATAAGACTCACCACAACAATGTCTCAAAATCCAATCTAGACATCAAACGATGGATGAAAATAATCTCTGGTCCCTACATAGTGCGATCATGTAAGCAAAAGTATGCATTAGTATGTTTGAATGTATTAAGTATGTGGGGTGCAATATATGTAACTTACCAAAACCTGCAAATGATGTTAGATGGCAAGGGCACATAATATAGAAAGAGATTTGTATAGCAAGAAATGTAGTATAACAAGATGCTATGAAATTCATGATGCATGAAATGCAAATGATGCTCATACATAGTGGGGATGTGACCATAACCGACGTGAGTAAGACCAAGCGAGCTATTACTTAGAATCCCGATGAAATTCCCTCATTGGTAAAGAGGTGGTCTACCTGCCAAAGATAAACCATACTTCACCTTACGAGAATAACTCCCATTTCGCATGAAGTAACCTTCCTTACGGTAACTGAGGGAATAAAGAGGTGGTCTACTTGACAAAGATAAACCATACTTCACCTTATGAGAACAACTCTCATTTCGCATGAAGTAACATTCCTTACGGGAAAACTCCCATCTCGGATAGGATTTTCACATATAGCATATCAACTCATATCATATCATGTTATGTCTTCTCCTTAAGGGAACAACTCCCATTTCAGAGGCATCATTTCTTATGGGAACAACTCCTATTTTGAAAAGGAAAATCTATGCTAGGCACATAGTTTAAGGAAAGAGAGCAAACCCTCCATCCATCGATGCTAAGTCATCATCCCACAAAAATACATATACGTATATATATACATGCTTTCAAAGGAGACAATAGTAATTTTTCAAATCATTTCAATGCATCCTTATTCTTAAAAAGAACCAAATACCATTAATAATAATCCATACTTAGGCTCAAATGTCAAAATCATTGTTCATAGTCATAATACTCATGCATAGGAATAGCCCATGCATATACTAGATGGTGCAAGCACCCAAGAAGCTCAAAGAGACAAAATCATAGACATGTAAGTGATCACATTCTTGCCATAATCAGTATCTTCTCAAAATCATATCATAGAATATAATTGGGCTTAACCCATTTCATAATTTCTATAAATCTCCATAATGTTGAGATGTATATGCTATGCATAAAACAAGAGTAACATGGATAATTTAAATTCAATTTAAAATCAACATATTATATGAAATTCAATTGAAAATATAATTAAATCCACATTTAAAATCATGATATAATCACTCATGCCTAATCAAGCTTTTAAAAAGGGACATGCATATTCATAATTTCATAAACCCACATTAATTCACCATATAATAATTCAATTAAGCTTAAAATCATCAATTAAATGCTACCCATGCATTAATAAAATTTTAGGAAGCATAATATTCAAAATTCCTATTTAAAGTAACCCAAATTTCATGGAAATAGCTTGAAAATAGTTTGTGTCACGACCCAAGTCTAGGGCCTAGACGTGACATGATGAATGGGGAACCCGAAGGAACCCCAAACAAGCTTCTTAACTTGTCATTACACATCCTTGGTTGCAGAAGCATACAAAAGACATGTAGAATGGAATGGGGCATTGGGGCTAGCGGAAAGCTTTGTAACACATCAACATCAAGGGATAAGGAATCATAACTCATATCATAAATATCATAACTTGTCCAACAAACACCTCTAATTACATAAAAATAGGGAGGGCCAAGACAAAGTAACAGGGATCACCCTCATAGTCAAGTAGAACATAAAGTAGTGTCTTAATACATAGATAAGAGGAAAACATAACCCAAAGTCCCCGAAATAGAGGACTCACGAACAAGCTGGGAATAGCACCGTCTAGCCACGTGGAGGAGGATAATGATCAACTTGGGCACCAGTTCCTACGTGGTGATATCATGTAGGAAAGAGTATGGGTTAGTACGTTGAAATATACTAAGTATGTGGGATGCAATACAATAAGATATAGGTAATGTAATCAAAATGCATAACAATAGGAAATAAGCATAGTACAACAATATGACATGCATGGACAATGCTTGTAGAAAACATGTTTTAAGTAACTCATGCTCATATAAGATATCATATATGTAGAAGAGACCAAGCTTGAATACCAACTTAGTTAGGAGATGCCATTCACACTTGGACACCCTGGTGGTAAGGTATTTACCCCTCACATGGTAGATGTCGTTCACACCCAGACACCATGGTGGCAAGGTACTTATCCCTCACATGGTAGATGCCAATCACCCTTGGACACCCTGGTGGCAAGGTACTTACCCCTCATATAGTAGATACTGTTCACATTCGGACACCCTGGTGGTAAAGTACTCGCCCCTCACATGGTCATCCAGGCCCTTGTGCCCCCGGACCGGACATGGTCTAATAAAACACCTTATATAGAACATACATACATACATCATGCACATAAGATCATTTCATCATTAAAACATCATATATATCATATCTCGTGCTTTGTACCTTCATTTCCTCAAGAAACCATAACTAGACATTTTATCAAACACTTTCGGAGTGTGTAATGGGGGTAAAAGACCACGCAATTTAGAGAAAAATCATGTAGAAAAATCCATTGTAGAACCATCAATCAACAACTTGCAACACCCCAAGACATTTACATAAAAACCCCTCATCAAATCCAACATTAGATCCAAGATATAGAGCTGAAAACATGCTAAAACAACCATACTTTCACGAACTAAAATCACTGTGCAGTAAATTTCTTAACATACAAGATCCATATGTAAAATCAACTTTAAATAATGCATTATTAAGTAAAAGAGGGTTTACGCACCATGGGAAGAAGGACCCAATGGTTCAACACCACATACCTTAGCTTTTGAGAAGTTCTTGGTGAAGGTTGACAATGGAGACTTGAAGCTTAAAGAGAATCCTTAAATCCGGATGAAGGTTTTGAGTCTTCGAATTTGGAGTTAAAATATAACTAAGTTTCTTGGCGAGTATTGGGAAATGTTCAGAATGATATAAGAGTGAAATTTAACTAAGTATAGATAAAAACACGTTTGGGAAACTTGGGTGCAACACTTAGAATATTTTGGACTGCACTTGGAAAAAACTGCTAGGTGAAAAATACATCTCCACGTCACGATGAGGACGCGGAGTGGAATTTTAACTAAGGCCCACCTAAGTCGCGTTGTGGAGGCGTCGCAAACTTCTCACTAGAAATCATCACTAAAAATTATAATTGCTATTCTTCGCTCTTAAATCAAGGATAGACCCTTTTTCACCTAGTTTGGAATTTCTGATCACAAATATGAAGTCGGATTTTTGAAATGACAAATGAATTTTTAGATATAAGGAAATCAAAATTCCGGGCATTCCGAGGCACGTTTTTTGGCACTTCTTGGGATCGTCTCAATATCTCCCCCTTGGGAACATTCGTCCCCGAATGTAAAGAGATGTACCTGGCAAGAGTGATCATGAACAACTCATCCCCAACAAGAATGCAATATTACATATAAAATACCATTTTGAAATTCTCAACATAAGTGTAAAATCATCATAAGTTTACCAACTTAAATATGAATGCATATGAATAACATAGGGGCTGGAATATAGGACTTGAAATCACATATGAGACTAAGTACCTTAGGCTTTAATGGAGTGGAAAAGATAAGGATACCATTTTGCATGTCGGTTTTGGCCTCTCCAGTAGCACTTTCGACTTGTTGGTTCCTCCAAAGGACCTTAAAGGATGCTACCTATTTGTTCCTCAATCTCTTTACTTGCCTATCCAGGATTTGAACCAGAAGCTCCTCATATGTTAAGTTATCCTCAGTAACACCCATAACATCAAGAGGCACAATGACATTAGGATCACCAACACATTTTCTCAACATAGAGACATAAAATACCAGATGGACCAAACTCATTTTACTAGGCAACTTCAACTCATAACCTACCTTACCTACCTATTTATCACCTCATAAGGACCAACATACCTTGAAATCAACTTCCCCTTTTTTCCAAAATGAACTACACCTTTCATTGGAGATGTTGACACCCAATTTTTACCCTCCACGGTGTCAAATTAATTATCGGGGCTTTATCTTTATTTTTGACTATTTTAAACAATTATTATAAAAAAAATATATATAAATTTTTAAACGGGCGCGTGC
>JAABOM020058830.1:0-13481 GCA_011800125.2 Solanum clarkiae
CAAGAACCCTTAGTATACAATCTGTCCAGAAATTCCAGCACCAACATACTAACATATACTTCTTGTTTTTCATAAGACAACTATACTAAAAACATGTGTAAACTTACTTACCACTTACTTCAAGGTGTAAGGCTTCTCAAGAACCCTAGGAGAGTTATTTAGCTGCTTTGCAAGGTGAAGAAAGAAGAACAATAAAGTTGGGAGACAACAGAAATTTTTCAAGTTAAAAGTGAATGGATATTTGTTGTTTATGACCCCTATTTATACTACTACTTTGGCCGACCTCCTCTTGGTCTTCTGACCATCTGACACCACACATTAACAAACTGCTTATCCAGCAACTTGTCCATTAAACTTGGGCCAAAATGGGTCTCCAAGTTGATGGACTTAGTGTCCCTATTTTGCCAACTTTTCTTACTTGGTTTTGGGCCCAAAGTATCCAAGAGATTATGATGTCTTTGGGACTTTCTTACCTTCATCCTTGGGATTTAAATATATTCCATATGTGATGTTAAATCATGGCCCAAAATGACACCCTTAACACAAATTTTATTCATACTCGGACTTGGATAATTTCGACGCCGGGTCTCGTCTCCATTTAGTTAGTAATTTTAAGCTAAGCAAGTAGCTGACTCACCTACTTTCTTCCTAAGTCCTACAAGAACCTCAATTCTCTCACTTCATTTTAAGTCCATAATATCCCAACTTCGACACAAAACATGTATACACTCGACCCTCTTAAGCACCAGATGCATATATAACCCATTAACGCGAGATTCAAACACTTTTGAAAATTAGCGCTGGTTCGACCAAACCATGTCATGTTTCATTTGTATAGTATTAGTATGGTAAGATGTGGGGTGTTACAACCCACCTAGACTAATTGTAAAATACAGAATTATGATCTCTAGACACAAAGCTCCGAAGCAACTTGGAGCATGGTAACAATAGTTGGATGTCATGTACTCCTACTAGGGAGATCTACTAGCACCTGTACCTACAGCATGAAACGTAAGTCCCCTTTAAGAAATGTCAATACGAGATAGTATACTGAATATGCAAGGCAGGATATATTGTATATGAGGTAATATCTCAAATGAGACCATGCACTGGTGCAAGATTAGAGACCACCTTTGGTTATACTTTGGAATCATGTACCTTATGTTCTTTATATTACTTTACCTTTACTGTATAATCTTTGCACAACTGTAATACAAATGACCAACTGATCAGTGGTAAAACTATATTGAGATCGTCCCTGGCTAGGTTCTTCCTTAACCCCTCGGGCTACCACCCGTGATAGGTTCGTCCCTGGCTAGGTGATTCTTCCACCCCTCGGGCTACCACCTATCAATAAACAATATATTTTATCTTTCAATTACCTTTGAGATGGTTCTTTTGGTGGTAACAATATTGGAGCTGTAGGACTGTCTATGTAGCATGTGTCATGTAGATGATTATACAAGACAATATGAAAATGAAAAAGTGTACTTTACTCAAATAATGAAATGCGTATGAAATGGAACAACTCGTGAACTTTATTTAGTAACAAGAACCCATGTAACTTGGTATCCAAGTATGTATGTAGATTTGAAGGTGACTATGTATGAAAGCATATGAACTTGTCAAAGAATGGGGACAGGGTTAATAGTTGTGTAGGAGTTGGCAAGTGCCTTTATGTGCCAAGGAAGAATCTTGATTTCATGCCAAGTAATACGAAATCAAGTAGCCTTACATAACTCGTTACTACCTTGAGATAACGTTTCCTTCCTCCATATATTTATCTACAATAAAGTAAGCAATAAAACTAGCATTAGTAGCCAATAGATACACCTTGGCAGCCCAATCACATAAAAGACAACACATGGGCAGCAAGTGGGTATTTATAAACCCGAACGTATTCTTTCAACCTTTTCACCCCTAATCGTATTTTCTAATACACATTAGCATGTACACATCATGTCCATCCCATTTTAGTTCTATAATAGTCTTACAACAGTCCACAAAGCACAACACATAACAATTATACACAACCTAAAAATGGACAGCATAACGTTACCTTTTTTCGCTATATTTCGACATCGACAATTCCAAACCTATTCCAACTCTAACCAAACTGTTCCAACAACCTCTAGACATGCAAATAGACCAAAAACAGTCTTATAACATCACTCAAGAAGTCATGAAGTACGTGAGCCAATAACCTTCCATCCAATAGTCCACAATTTTCTATCAATATTACACTTAAGATAGCACAATAAAACGCGTTGGTTAAATGAAACCAAAATCAGGGCAGCAACCTTACGGTAATAGTTATAACTTAAACCATGTTAATAACAAAAACTTACCTTCCTAATACATCCCACAAACCATAGAGAAGTCACTAATACAAAAGGCAAGTGTGCAGCAAGTTTTTAGATACATGTTATCTCAAATTTTCAGCACAAACATACTAGCATATACTTCTTGTTTTTCATAAGAAAATCATACTAAACACATGTGAAATCTTACTTACTAACACCCTCAAGGTATATGGCTTCTCCAAGATCCCTAGAAGTCCCTTTTAGCTGCTTTACAAAGTCAAGAGACGTTGAGAGAAAACTTGGAGATAATCTGATTTTTTTTTGTTGGTCAAGTTTACAATGACTTGTGGGAGCTATTTTGAGTCCTTTATAAAGGGATATTTGGACGACTTACTAAGGATACTTTAGCCTTACATTATCAAGTTGGTGATGTAGCTCCTTGCCCCTTTCACTTGGGCCTAAATGGGTCTCCAAGTTGATGGGCTTGGGCTGCCCATTTTCCCAATTTCTCTTACTTAGTTTTGGCCCAAATGGTTAAGTGTGTTGTAATGTCTTTGGTACCTTTTTAATATCTTTCTTGGGCTGAAAATATAGTCCATGCGTGATGCTAAAATATGGGCTAAATTTACACCCTTAACACGGACTTTATTCATAATTGAATTTGGATTAATTCGACATCGAGCCTCATCTCTGTTTAGCTAGCAAATTTAATCGAAGCAAGTAGGTGACTCACCTGCTAGCTTCTTAAATCCTACAAACACCTCAATTCTCTTACTTCATTTAAGGTCGTGATCTCCTCAATTTGACACAAAACATGTATACACTCAACCCTCTTAAGCGTTAGACGTACATATCGCCCTATAACATGAAATTTAAGTACTTTTAAAAATGGGTGCTAATTTGACCAAACTATATCATGTTTCATTTGTATTGTACTGGTATTGTAAGGTGTGGGGTGTTACACATAAACCTCAAGGTGTTGGTGGTGTGGCTACCATTCATGTATGTCCTACATGTGAGAGGAGTAACAGCGGGCCATGTTTGAAGCGTTCAAGACATGCTTTGATTTTGGGGAGCTTGGTCACAAAAGGGTGGATTTTCTAAGAAATCGTGGTAAGGGCCATTGTGAAAATGATATTCCATTGGGTAGAGGTGGTCCTTAAGGTGGTGCCCTAAGGCACAATCAGTTTTATGCTCTACATGGGAGACAAGGGGTGGTGAAGTTCCCTATGTTGTTACCAGTATGTTGAAAATATTTGAATTTGATATATATGCTTTGATTGATTCGACTGCTCACTCTTTCCTTTATTACTCCTTTTGTTGCTAAAAGGTTCCATGTTGACCCCGAGTTATTGAATGAATCATATGAAGTGTCTAAACCTATTGGTCCCTCTATTCTTGATAGGAAAGTTTATAGAAGTTGTCCTATTTGTATTTTACATATGTTGTTGCCTTGTGATCTTGTTGAATTACACACAGTTGATTTTGATGTCATTCTTGGAATGGATTGGTTGCATCGCTACTATGCTTCTATTAATTGTAGAACCCGTAGGGTCAAGTTTCAATTTCCAAATGAGCCTGTCCTAAAGTGGAAAAGTCATGATGTGGTGGTCAAGGGTAGATTCATCTCTTTCATTAAATGTCGTAAGTTGATCTCCAAGGAATGCTTGTATCATCTTGTGAGGGTTAAAGATGTGCAGTCCAAAATCCCTTCCATAGTGTCAGTTTTGGTTGTAAATAAGTATCTTGATATCTTCCCAAATAACCTTCCTATTGTTCCTCCCGAAAGGGAGATAGATGTTGGTATAGACCTCCTCCTCGATATTCAACCTATCTCTATTCCCCCTTATCGTATGGCCTCGATGGAGTTGAAGGAGTTAAAGGAATAATTGAAAGATTTATTGGAGAAGGGATTTGTTAGACCTAGCCAATCACCTTGGGGTGCTCCGGTGTTGTTTGTGAAAAAGAAGGATGGATCTGTTAGGATTTGCATTGACCACTGGCAACTTAATAGGGTCACCATCAAGAATAGGTATCCTCTTCTAAGAATTGATAATTTGTTTGACCAATTGCAAGGGGATAACTTTTTCTCTAAGATTGATATTTGGTCTGAGTATCATAAATGAGGGTAGGAGAGTGTGATATTCCAAAAGACTGCTTTCTGAACTAGATATAGGCACTATGGGTTTGC
Organism: Solanum clarkiae; assembly: GCA_011800125.2. Lineage (NCBI taxonomy): Eukaryota > Viridiplantae > Streptophyta > Magnoliopsida > Solanales > Solanaceae > Solanum > Solanum clarkiae. The sequence goes on from JAABOM020058830.1 coordinate 4,495, forward strand.
TGTCATGTCTTTTGGGATGACTAATGCACTAGCCATCTTTATGGACGTAACGAATAGGGTCTTCAAATTCTACCTGGATTCCTTTGTTGTGGTTTTCATTGATGATATTTTGATCTATTCACATAGTAGGGAGGAGCATATGGGTTATTTGAGGGTTGTATTTCAAAGATTGAGGGAGGAGAAATTGTATGCCAAGTATGAAAAGTGTGAATTTTGGTTGAAGGAGGTTGCATTCTATGGTCATGTAGTGTTGGGGGATGGTATTAAGGTGGTACCTAAGAAGATTGATGTGATTAGAAGTTGGCCTAGACCATTGACCCCGTCAGGTATTAGGAGCTTGTTGGGCCTAGCGTTTTATTATAGAAGGGTTTTTGTCCTCCATTGCTTCCTCTATGACAATATTGACTCAAAAGAAGGATAAGTTTTTGTGGACCGATGAATGTGAGAGGAGCTTTCAAACATTGGAAGACAAAATTTTGTCTGCTCCTATATTGTCACTACCGGATGGGCTTAAGGAATTTGTGGTCTATTTCGATGCTTCCTGAGTTGGTTTGGGTTGTTTGATGATGCAAAGTGTTAAGGTCATAGCTTATACTTCTAGAAAACTTAAGCTACATGAAAGGAACTACCCTACCCATGATCTAGAGTTAGCTGCCGTTGTGTTTGCATTAAAGATTTAACATCACTACTTATATGGGGTGCATGTTTATGTCTTCACCGATCACAAGAGCCTCCAATATGTCTTCACTCGAAAAGATCACAACTTGAGGCATAGAAGATGTTAGAACTTCTTATGGAGTATGTGATTGGTGTGCATTACTATCCTGGTAAGGCAAATGTTGTGGTAGATGCTTTGATCTAGGTTTCCATGGGTAGCCTAGCTCATGTTGATGGTAGTGGTAAGGAGATGTCTAGGGAAGTGCATCAATTGGCTAGATTAGGGGTTAGGTTGGAAGAGGTTAGGAATGATGGTGTTGTTGTTGTTGATGGGTCTAAATCTTTGTTAGTTGATGAGATGATAGCAAAACAAGATCTTGATTCCTCCTTGCTTGAATATAATGCCTTGGTGAAAGAGGGCAAAGTAGAGGTTTTCTCCTAAGGAGGATATGGTGCCCTTAGGAACCAAGGTAGGTTGTGTGTGCCTTGTGTTGATGGTTTGAGGGAGAAAATCTTTGATGAGGCCCATAATTCTTCTTATTATATCCACCGCGGTTCCTCCAAAATGTATAGATACTTAAGGCATGTGTATTGGTGGGGAGGCATGAAGAGGGACATTGCAAAATTCATTTCCAATTGCCATAGTTGTCAAGAAGTCCAGGCCGAACATTGAAGGCGGGGTCCCCTAACCCAATACATAAAGATTCCTACATGGAAGTGGGAAGTGATTAATATGGATTTTGTGGTTTGGTTGCCCAAAACTAGGAAGGGTTTTGACTCCATATGGGTTGTGGTTGATAGGATGGTGAATCCGGCTCACTTTCTATCGGTTAAGACCACATATGGGGCTGAAGAGTATGCAAGGTTGTACATCCATGAGTTAGTGAGGTTACATGTGGTTCCTTTTTCCATCATATTGTATCGTGATGCAGAATTCACTTCACAGTTTTTGAGGTCTTTTCAAAGGGGTCTTGGTACAAAAGTTCACCTTAGTATTGCCTTTCGCCCTCAAACTGATGGCCAAGCCAAAAGAACCATCAAAATACTTGAGGATATGCTTAAGTCATGTGTATTGGAGTTGAGGTGTAGTTTGGATGGCCATCATCCATTGATTCAGTTTGCCTACAACAATAGTTATCACTCTAGCATCGGTATGGCTCCTTTTGAGGCTCTTTATGGGAGACGTTGTAGATCACAGATTAGTTGGTTTAAGGTTGGTGAGGTATCTTTATAAGGACCATATCTGGTCATGGAGTCTCTTGAGAAGGTTAGGATGATTAGATAAAGGTTGAAAACAGTCCAAAGTTATCAAAAATCCTATGCCGATGTGAGAAGAAGAGACCTTGAATTCAAAGTGGGTGATTGAGTCTACTTGAAAATTTCTCCAATGAAAGGTGTGGTCTGTTCTGGTAATAAGGGGAAGTTGAGTCCAAGATATGTTTGTCCTTATGAGGTTAATAAGGAGGATTTTTAAGGTAGCTCATGAGTTAAAGTTGCCTAGTGAAATGAATTTGGTTAATCTGGTGTTCCATATCTCTATGTTGAGAAAATGTGTTGGTGATCCTAATGCTATAGTACATCTTGATATTTGCGTGTTGTTGAGGATAAAATTATTTATGAGGAGTTTCCACTTTAGATTTTGGATTGGCAAGTAAAGAGATTGAGGAACAAGGAGGTGGCATCCGTAAAGGTCCTTTGGAGGAACCAACAAATCAAAAGTGCTACTTGGGAGGCCGAAACGGATATGCAAAAGCAGTATCCTTATCTCTTCTACTCCACTCAAGCCTAAGGTACTACCTCTAAGTCCTCTATGTGATTTCAAGTCTTATGTTTCAGCCCCGATGTCATTCATATGCATTGATGTTTAAGTTGACAAATTTATGATGATTTTACACTTACGTTCAGGTTTTGAAAATAGTGTTTAAATGTAATGTTGCATTCTTCTTGGGGCTATCTGGTTCATGATTACTCTTGTCTTGTACGTTTCATATACATTCGGGGACTAATATTCCCAAGGGGGAGATATTGAAACGACCCTAAAAAGTTCTCAAAAATGTGACTCGAAAGTGCCCGAAATTTTAAATTCCATATATGCGTGATATCGAAAATCTGACTTCATCTTCTTGTTAAGGGGGTCAAAATTGGGGGAAAAGGGTTTAACCCCGATTTTAGAGCAACTATATCAAAATTCAAAAATCTCATTGTGCAATTTCCAAATATGACACGCACCTGTGTTTTTTTCCTGACTATTTTTCTAGCTTTTGTCCAAGACTTCAAGTCTTAGGCCTAAAAGTTCCCAAATATGTTTTTACCTATAATTAGTCATTTTCTACCCTCATATCACTCTAAACATTCTCCAATACTCACTCCAACACTCAGCCATATTTTTCACTCCCAAGTTCAAGTCTCAAACCCTCATCCGGAACTAAGGATTTCCTTTAAGGTTCTTCTTCCAGCTTCACGTCTCCATATCATATTTTCACCAAGCTCATCTCCAAGCTAAGTTATCTGGGTTTGTTTCGTGGGTTCCTTTCACCCATGATGTCCAAACCTTCTTTCACTCAAATTGTATGATTTAAAGTTGATTTACAAATGGGTCTTGCATATTATGAAATTCACTGCAAACTATGTTAAGGCTATGTGAAATTGTGACGTTTTGCTATGTTTTGAGATTTAAATCTTGGATCTATTGTAAGATTTGAGGAGCGGTTTTGATGTATATTACTTGAGGGAGTTGCAAGGTACTGATTGAAAGCTTTACAATGGATTTTCTTGCATGATTTCACTCTTGAATTACACGGTTTTGCACTAGCACTACACACCCACTAAGTGTTTGATGAAATGTCCGATTATGGTTTTTTGAGGAAATAAAAGCCCAAAGCATTATATGATATGATTGATATTATGATGATAAAAGGAGCTTATGTATATAATACATCCTATATAAAGTGTTGTATTAGACCATGCTCAATCCAGGGGGACTAAGAGTCTGGATAACCTAGATAGGGGTTTGTACTCATCAACCTAGTGAGGGGTTTATACTTCACCACTAGGGTGATGGGGTGGCATCATCATCAACCTATATAGGGGTTTGTACTCATTAGTCTAGTGAGGAGTTCATTCATCACCACCTAAGTGATAGGGTGGCAACATCACCAACCTACGAGGGGTTTGTACCTTAGAAAGCTAGGTTGGTCTCTTCTACACATATAATATCCTATATGAGCATGAGTTACTTGAGCATGTTTTACTTATGCATTCATCATACATGCCATGTTGTTATACTATTCCTATTGCCTATTATTATAAATTTTGATTATAATGCCTATCTCTTGTTGCGTCACATCCTACAGATTCAGTACATTCAAACGTACTAACACATACTCTTACCAACATGATATCACCATGTAGGGACTGGAGCCCAAGTTTATCATCCTCCTCCTCCACGTGGCTAGTTCGATGCTACTCAATCTAGTTTGTGAATCCTCCACTTCGGGAACCTTAGTTTATGTTTCTGTTATAATGTATTGAGACACTCTTCTTTATTTTCTATTTTGACTATGAGGGTGAGACCGGTTGCTTTGTCTTGGCCCTTGCTCTTATCTAAGTATTAGAAGTGCTTGTTGGAAACGTTATATATCTATGATATGATCTTTGACTCTTTGTATCTTGATTATGATGTTATGCAAGCTTTCCCCTTAGCTCTTCATCGATATTCTTACTCTTTTTGTCTTTTATATGCTTCCATGACCAATAATGTGTAATGATAAGTTAAGAGGCTTTTTTGGAGTTCCTTTGGGTTCCCCATTCGCCGTGTCACGTCTAGGGTATAGGCTTGGGTTGTAACATACGTATAGGGATTAGCATGATCCACATGACACATACTACATCAGAACTAAGGGGTGGGAAAGTATGAATCGCGCTATAGGGATAAAATACATTTTAGGACTTTTCACAGTTCCACATCTCATCATAAGCACATCATTATATAATCAATCTTCCATAGATAGCAATAATCACAATCTCCAAAACTAACAACATGACATAGCACAAATCCGTACAAGTTTTTACATATTGTCCAACAATGCTGTTAAGTCATAGAACAGGACGGGGTCCAAGACGTGTCCCAAGCTCACTCTCAAAGTAATAATCTATAAGAAGAAGTAACATAATAGGTAGATGGATAGTAGCTTATTCTTGGATGATAGGACCCACCACAACAACATTCCCAATTCAAGCTAACCATTAAGAGAGGACAAAGATAGTGTCTTGTCGGTACAAGGTTAGATCATATAGGAAAATAGTATGTTTTAGTACATTTGAATATACCAAGTATGCAGGCATGCAATGCATATAAACTCTTTAAACATGTATTCAATGTTTGATGAAAAGGACACATATATAGAAGAAGTATATACATAAGGAATAGTAATATATCAATATTCCATAAAATACATGATGCATGAAACGCCATAATACTTCAACATAATAGGGATGAGACCTCAACTAACATGTATACCATACGAGGTATAACATGGATTCTTGTGTCTTCCTCAAACCGAATAAGATGTGATATACTTGACAAAGGTAGACCATACTTCTCCTGCCCGACACCCTAACTTCGGACATATAACCTTACCTTACAGGCACATTCATTTTTGGAAGGATTTTTTCATTCATAACATAATTCTGACCATACCTTACATGCACCCCATTATGATATAGGCTACCATAACTTGAACCTACTTTTGGCATATAGTTATGGGACTTTGGTACCGGACCCTTGGAGATAGCCTCCCTCCCAGAAGTCCACTCGATGCTAAGTCATCTGATGTCACCCAAGTTACACCTCTATTTAGAAGATAAAACAGTTGTTGTCAAGAAATAAAACCTAACCAAGGTTAGGATCGAACCCACAAGAAATATGTAGACTCATGAGAATTCAATGACTACAATTTGAGTGGTTAAACAACACACTTTCCCAAGGGGGAGGGGTTGCAATAATCAATGGAAAAATAAACTAACACACACAAGAGAGAAACAAATATGGAGAAAAACTAGGGTTTTGTGTTTCCCGTGATTCCCTAAATTAATATCACTACATAATCTAATTCTTTTCTATTATGTAACGTGCAGGCCGATAAGCTATGTTCACCAATCCCTTTGGTCAAAGGTGAGAGGCGAATTTCATAATGTGACTTGGCCAATCTCTATAGTGTGCAGTACTAACCCTTACCTATGAGTACTAGTACAACCTCCCCTTGGCCCAGTTTGGTTGATTAGACAAGAACACATCAATCGAATCCTATTAATTAATATCTTTTCCTATTCATTACTATATTGGTCCAGTCAGTAATACTAGGTAGGTTCTAATTTTGGACACCATCAGAAAACATGCAAAGTGAAGGGAGTTAATTAATACATGCATGCTCACTTTCCAAGAATTATGAATTATCTGATTTTATCTTGTTAGTTCTTCATGATTATCAGAACTCTAGTTGTGGATTTAGTTACTCATACTTTGTGTAGATGGAAGAATTATGAATTAGGAAAACATACTTGAACACTTACACAATTGAGTTAAGAACAAGCAAATCCAGCTTCAATGAGAATCACAAGATTAAAGATAAAATTAAAGTACAAGTGTTCTCAAAGACTCTCCAATAGTCTCACTATTTCATCTCTCCAATTTCTGAGTTCTCTGAGTAATATGCAAAACCTTCTGCAAAATAACCTAAAAAACCTATTTATAATGAGCGAAATATAGGTCCTAAACATAATAGGCTAATTTAGTGACACACCTTATGAAAGAGTTTACAGGCCATATTGCATTCCACGGCCTGTAACTGGGGTCTCGTACAAAGCTGCCAGAAAAAAGGACTTCAAGTTTGCGACACTCCTCTACGACTCGTAAAGTAGTTTATGACCAGTAAAGGAGTTTCATCTGATGAATCTTCAGAAAGTCCCAATTTCTTATCCTCAAGACACAAACCATGGTAGACGACTCATAAATCATTCCATGACCCATCTATATTTTCATAGAATCAACTTTAGAAAATAGATCCTTTCTAGAATTGTCCATGTCACAACATGTTGAAAGGTCAATAGCCCGTAAAGGGTCTCGTACTGCATCAAAATTCAACAACATTTGTATTTCTTCTCAAAATTAATGCCAAACCTAAAATCCTGCAAAGATAACATAAAAACATATAAAACCAACCAACATCGCATTGAGAGCACATAAACTTCAAAGTTTTAAGCATCAACAGTGTTGTATTTTGATAGCACATCAACACCCTTAACTTAAAATTGTTGTTTGTCCTCAAGTGACAGACTTAATCTACATAGACAGTACAATAACACAAATACCTTAACCCAATGGCATAAATCACATATATCTCAAACTTAGATACCCATAACACCTTTTCAAAACAGAATCAGATAATCATCTAGCAAACCAATACAGACTTGTGACAACAGAACTATGGCAAGTGAGGTACTATCAACAGTCCACAATCACTGATTAAGTCTAATCCTAACAATGCAATGCAAGTGCCCTTTCAGACAGAAGTTCCATATCGGACACTCAATGATATTTTTATTTATAGCCTTGGGACTATGCAAAATCACTCACTCTTACAAAGGATATTCATGCATCATGCCTAATGCCTTAGCTTTGCCCCTATACTTATGGACTTGGACTAGAATCACCTTAGGACTTCTAGGCCTGTAACATAGGCTCATGGGCTTTGGTGTGGTATTTTGGGAACATAGTGACTAAAGGGCCTCCATGAAACACTACGTTTTTTACACTTTTGCCCTACAAACTCTATTATTTTCATTTCGTTATCCCTTTCTCCTATTTCAAGATTTTCTGGGTGCTTTCTTTTTATTTTTCAGTCTTTTCCCATGCTTTTACACATCATTTTTATTTTTCGCTTACAACTAAGGTATTACTTTTTTTCATACACCTAATATATGATTATTTTCCTTTTCTTTGCATCACTAACTTTCCCTTTTTTATTTGTGTTTCACCCTCAAACCATCCACCCTCAACTTAGGCTTTTGGCCTGTGTTGAGGTGCACAATATCCATCCACTAAACCAGATTCACTTTTGGTAGCCATCCTCAACTTAGATATTTTGCCTTAATCAAGGTGCACAATATTCAAGGAGGGACCATGGCTAATTTCAGTGGTTTACTACTAACAATGCCAGGTTAATCGGGTGCTTTCAAAGAATAGGTATATGTTAGGCTCAAACACTAGGAACAAGGATGCAATGCAATTTTGGTAGGTCATTTAGGCTAAGTGGGTATTAAGAACAAAGGACTAAGATCCTTTTCTAATCCAATTAACCTATAGTCTAACTAAAAGTAACAGAGCAAGTTCTGAATTAGCACAAAACATATGAATCTAGCAAATTAAGCTCACACTCACATGACACTGACTACATTATCAATAAAAGACTCTCAGATCATACTTTTCGTCTCAAATTATCCTCACTTATCAGAACAACATCGTCAACACACCCAAAAATGCATGGTTTTATCTAACTAATAATGAAAATTTTTAGTGGGTATCATTTCTCAAACAAAATACGAAAACATTCTATATGCTACAAGTATTAGTACAATATGCCACAAATATCACCTAAACATCCTAAACATTCTGGTTCAACGGAAAGTAAATATCCACGGAGAAAAAGAACACGGGAAAGTAAACCCCTGGATAAAAAATTAAGGTAGTTATGGACCCAAGCTACTCAGACTTCATTGAGACCCATAACTAGCCACACCCCATTGAAAAAGATGTGCATTGCCCCCAATGTACACAATCAAATCAAAATAAAATATAATGAGGTCAAAAATCAAACCTAGGTGCCTAAGCGTCGGTGTGCACCTTGGTTGCCTCCAAAGCAGCGCCGAATTTATTGTCGCGGCACAATATAGATGGCTTGAGTACTCACACTTCCTCAAGCTTTTGTTATCCCTTGTGAGAAGTTGTAGCATGTTCGGGGTATTTATCTCACCATTACTAATCTTCATTTTGTACTATTCAATATCCTTTGGATTTTCGTTTAAGGTTCCGGGCATTATGCCTTTTGATGTGGGGCCAAAAAATATTTTTTGGTCATTATTTACCTCATATTCGATACTTTTATTTATCATTTTTTAGCATAAATTTTATGAATTGTGCTACATACTGTATTTTATTTGTAGAATTAAATTGACACGAAAATGAAGAAATTTGAAACTCAAACGAATTAAAAAAGAAAGATTACAGAAGAAAATTCAAGTAAGCAAGTTAATGGATTTAATTGAATATAATA
>JAABOM020058831.1:0-13479 GCA_011800125.2 Solanum clarkiae
CTTGATTGTCAATTTGTTGAGTGATTGAATGGAGTTTGATTGGAGTGAATATGAAGAGTCAATTCAGTTGATTGATATGAGCATATTGAGTCATGAAAGGAGTATTGAGTATCAATATGGACACGAGTAAATTAAAATTTCAACCCATAAGCTATGTTGCCAGCATAGTATAGGGGCTATTCCTTCTTATGTCCTGAAAAAGAATGACATTGATTGTGGATCCAGATTGGTTTGATTGTCCCTTGTCTTTACAAGTGTTGGATGGTTGTGGAAATGATAGTGCAAATATTGTATCATTATTAACTCATACGTGATAGTTGTCAGTTAGAAAAAACTCTTTGATTATGCATAACTGATCTAACTGAGTTGCATTCTAGAGTTTCTTTTGGGAGCATTATTTTACTATACAAATCTCCTTTACTGAGTTGAGTTATGAATGGTTGAGTTGATTTGATTGATTTGCACTTGAAATGACTTATTTTTTAGCCATCTTACATACTAGTATATTCAATATACTAATGTCCATTTAGGCCAGCATCATTTAATGATGAAAATACAGATAGAAGCCTTTAGCAAGCATATCATTGAAGTCCAGTTCTTTCTTCTAAATTATGGTGAGCCCTCCATCATTTCGAAGGAGTTATTTTTATTTACTTCATTAGCTAAGTATTTCATTTTGAGATAGTCCAGAACTTGTCTTGGCATCTTTTAGATTGGATAGAGGCTTCATAGACATTGAGTAGAATTACTCAATTGTTAATTATTTTCTAATTCTTGTTCATTGGAAGCTATTATTGAAAGATATTTATTTAATAAATTGATAGCTTTTCTTGAGTATTCTTTCGTTGTTAAGTATGATTGATGATGAGGCTAAATTGTTCTCTTTGGAAATCAACGATGGTTTTTCAAGTGCTGGCCATACCAAGAATACCCTCTCAGGACATGACATAGGATATAGGAGAAAGTACAAAAATGTCCTTCATTAAAATTGTCGGATCACGAACCACGACCCTATGTATGGATTGTCGAATGAACCACCAACCGTAGTTTGGCATCCTATTGAATTTTGAATCTTTAGACTCTTTGAACCCTGGTCTACGACCTTATTCCCCGATTCATAAAATGATCTACGGGTAATAAAACCTTTTCATAAAATAGTCCCACACTTCAAAGAAATTTGCCAAAGTCAGGATCCATCTACAAGACCATTCTAGGCTCATAAAAAACTATGAGTAATCTTATTATTTGTAGTTCCAACTTTAAAAATCTATTTTTTCATCAATACAAGGCCTCAATTAATGAACTCTTTTTATGGTTCGGAGTTTCATTTATGGACTTTAAAGACCCCTCCTAGTCCGTGCTCATACTAAGTCAAATTTTCATCCATCCTAGTGCCATCCAAGAGACCTATTTATGACCTATGATTTGAACCATGAGTCATAAATAGGGCTCATACTTTGATTTGCAACATTTTCAATTCCATTTCTTTTGCACTTTCTGACTTTCTAACTTGTGGGTCCTTAAAATATCTCCCCCTTGGGAACATTCGGCCTCGAATGTGCTAAACGTAAGCCCTAAGGAGTTAAGAAAGCAGCTAACTATCCAACATGAATACAAAAATGCAATCTAAACATATTTTCATAAATATTCACATTCACACTTTAAGCATCATTCAAAATAGTTCCATAAACATATAAATATGCATAAACAATAGGAAAACTGAATTGCAAGGAATTTGAGGTCTTATGCAAGGAGAACTTAGTACCTTAGGTTTGAGTAGAGCGGAAAAGATGAGAATATTACTTCACTATGTCCTTTCCGTTTCACAAGTCACAATTTCAACTTATTGGTTCCTCCAAAGTACTTTAAGAAGTGCAACCACTTTATTTTTTAACCTCTTCACTTGCCATTCTAGGATCTCAATTGGAACCTACTCATAAGTCTTCTTAACCTCTTCAATAGCAAGTCTAAAATCTCAACCGAAACTTATTCATAAGTTAAATTCTCTTCAATACTTACATCATCCAATGGAACTATATATAGAGCTTGGATCACCTAAGAATTTCCTCTATATCCATACATGGAATACCAGTGAATCACGTTCATCTCCATTAGAAACTCCAATTCATAAGCCACCTTGACAACCCTCCTAACAATTTTATAAAGACCTACATATCTATAGCTCAATTTCCCTTTCTTTCCAAACTGGACTACCTCTTATTTTGACAGGTAGAAAATGAGTCGACTTTGTCATTCTATCAACTATCACCCATATAGAATCAAAATGCCTTTTGGTCTTAGGCAAACCAACTGTAAAGTCCATACTAATCTCTTAGCACTTTCAAGTGGAGATATTAATATCTTGGGCTAGGCCTCCCATCCTTTAATGTTCAACCTTAACTTGTCAACAATTGGGACATTCAACTACCAACCTTACTATTTCCTTCTTTATACCTTTCCACCGATACACCTCCCTTAGGTCTCTACACATCTTAGTAAAACCTCGATGAATAGAATAGGAGGAATTGTGGGCTTCTTGCAAAATCAAACTTCTCAACCCATCAATATTTGGCACTTACAATCTGCTTTGGTAATGAACCCCCTCTCACTCCTATGACAAAACCTCCGCCTTGCCTTCTTTCACCAACGTCTTCAATTCAACCAAGGTGGAATCAAGGTCTTTCTTACACATGACATACTCAATAAATGTAGACTTGGAGCCATTTTATCACAACCCAAGCCTAGGACTTAGATGTGGCACGACGAATGGAGAACCCGATGGAACCCCAAACAAGCCTCTTAACTTATCGTTGCACATTATGGTCGCGGAAGCATACAAAGACATAAGGCATAAGAATAGGGGCAAAGGGGATAAGGGGAAAGCTTGTATGACATCATAAACAATAGACAAAGAGTCAAGCTCATATCATGGATACATAAAATGTCCAACAAATACCTCTAATAAATAGATAAGAGCGGAGGCCAAGACAAAGCAATCGAGCTTGTCCTCATAGTCAAAATACAACATAGGAAGAATGTATCTATACATAATATGAACAACACAGACTAAGGTCCCTGAAGTGGAGGACTCACCAACTAGCTTGACTAGTATCGAACTAGCCACGTGGAGGAGGAAGATGATCAACTTAGGAACCGGTTCCTACATGGTGATATCATGTAGGAAAGAGTATGCATTAGTATGTTTGAATGTACTAAGTATGTAGGATGCAATGTAATAAAAGATAGGCATCATAATCAAAATGCATACAATAGGCAATAGGCATTATATATCAATATGGCATGTATGATCGACGCATAAAGAAAACATGCTTAAGTAACTCATGCTCATATAGGATATCATATGTGTAAAAGAGACCATGCTAGATATTCAAAGTACCCCTTGGTTGGTTAGTGATGATTTCACCCATCACCCTAGTGTGTGAGGTACAAACCCCTCATCTAGGTTAGTGATGATCGTAGCCATCACCCTGGTGTGTAAGGTACTAACCCCTCATCTAGGGTAGTGATGATCACACCCATCACCCTAGTGTATTAGGTACAAACCCCTCATCTAGGTTAGTAGCAATCTCACCCACCACCCTGGTGTTTGAGATATTAACCCCTCAACTAGGTTACCCGGATCGAGCATTGTCTAATACAACACTTTATATAGAGTGTATCATATACATAATCTCATTTCATCATCATACATTGAGTCATATCATATCTCATGCTTTGGACCTTCAACTCCTCAAGAAACCACATCCGGACATCTTATCAAACACCTAGAGGGTGTGTAATGCTAGTATTAAATTATGAAATATAGAGATGAAATCATGCAAGAAAATCCATTGTAAAACCATCAATAAATACCTTTCAATACCCTTAATCAACATACATCAAAACCCCTCCTCCAATCTTACAGTAAATCAAAGATTTATAGCTCAAAACTTAGTAGAACAATCACAATTTCGCATAGCTTTAACATAGTGTACAATGAATTTCATAATAAGCAAGACCCATTTGTAAATCAACTTTAAATCATGCAATTTGAATAAAAGAAGGACTGAGTATCATGGGTGAAAGTAACTCACGAAATAAACCCACATATATTAGACTTTAAGTTCCTTGAAATTGAGTTGACAAAGAATGAAAGCTTGGAAGTGGGTCTTGGAATCCAAACTTGTTCTTGGGTTTCCTCGAAATTGGTATTGGGGTCTTGGTGGAGTTCTTAAGAGAATTGAGAGTGTATTTGAGATGAGTTTGATACTTTGGAATAGTGTTTAGATCTTTAGGAAGGTTAAGATAGCTTTGGAAGTCTAAAAAGGATGTTAGAGTAATTAAAATTTATGAAGACGCCATTAGTGAACGGATGGAAAAATTGAAAAAGTGTCATATCACTAGAGACTTGACTGGTTGTATGGCACTCCATGGGTCGTATGGAGTTCCCGTGTGGAGTGTCTTAGAAAAAAATGGAAGTTCGGAAAACGTGGAAAAATTGACATCTCGTAATTTTGACAGACTACCTCACGGGCCATGTGATGCTTCATGGTCCGTTTGATGGTCCCTTGCACCATGATTTATTGCAAAAATGAGGCCACACCACCTCATGCCCAGGCCACATGAGTCGTCCCCCTTCAAATGGCCCGTCAAGGGTGCCCGTGGCACCATCCTTAGCCACATTTTCCCCATGCCCAACAAGCCTACTTGACACACCTTATGACCCCTCCACATGGTCAGTGGCAAGCCACATGGCCCGTACCGTTGGACCTGTCACCTTACTTAGGCCAAAAATGGCCCTTTCCAAACCCATGTGACCCAGATGGCTTGTCCAAGGACACATTGGCCATCAAGTTGCCCATGTGACAACACTGCATGAGAGGGCCTTACAAAAACGATCATAACTCCCTCATCCAACTTTGGAATAAGGTGAAACCAAGTGGTTTGCGAAGCTAACACAAAGGTATTTCATTTGACATGTCGTGGGGCACCCAGTTTCAAATGTGCTAAAAGTTATGCTAGTTTAAAATTGACCCTTGCATGAACTATCACCCAAAGCTCAACTTTTAAGGATGTCTTGAACTCGCTTAGGTACTAGGAGTCTCCCATGAACCTAATACACCCCCAACCTAACAAAATGAGACTTGAAATATGGATATATAAGAGCATAAAGTTACAAGGTGTCACAATATCTCTCCCTTGGGAACATTCATCTCCAAATGTCAAAGAAACATACACAAGGAAGGTAGCCATGAAGACTTTAACCTAACACGGATGGAACAAATGTATCTAAACATGATTTTCAAAAGTCTCAACATGAATATCAAAATTACCATAAAACCTTTCCCATATAAACATAAATGCATGCAATGGCATAAGTGATGATGGTCACGCTCCAATAAGAAAGCGGTCGCTATCAATAATTAACCTAACTGAGGTTAGGATCGAATCCACAAGAAATACAGGGCTTGACTATAGGATTTAACTACTTATCATTTCTAGTATCTATAACTAAAATCTCTAAAAAGGGGGGACGGGTTTGTGATTAAAAAACAACATAAAATAAATGCTAGCTAGAATACGAAAAAATGCTCAATTTTGGGAACAACTTGGGAATTGTGTTCCCCATGGTTCGTTGACTCAATTACCCTAGATAACATAACTATGATTAGTGCATTGCATGCAGGATGGTAACTTAGGTTCTTCCAGCTCTCTTGTGAAAATGAAGGTCAAATTTCACCATGGCGCTTGGTCGGCTACCATGGCAAGTCAACTAACCATTACCTATTGTCCCAGTCAACCTCCTCTAGGTCAGGTTTGGTCGATTAAATGAGAACACATCAACCGAATCCTATCATCTACTTTCCTTTTTCTATTCGTCACTACCTTGGCCGGGATTGTGATAGTAGATCGGGTTTGGTGTTGGCCACCACCAAACAACAATCAAAATGAAGGGAAATAAACAATACATGCAAAACCCCAATCAAAGAAATGCACAAAGTCTAGGTTATTTCAAGTCAACTACTCATGGTTCCCACAACCCAAGTTGTGGGTGCTTAGCTACTCATGGCTAAAGCAAAACATAAGAAAATGCAAATAAGAGACATAGTTGAGAGTTTCACCAATAACAATGAAGGAAACAGGACCATAAGTTGCAAACCCACAAGCTTGATTGATCAACAATGCGTACAAAGAAAGATTTGCAATTTCCCAAAATGAGTTTTTCAAGAAAGAACAAATAAACTACTCTAAAACCTAAGAAAAGTTTCAAAAATAACCTAACTTAAACTATATATAGTGTGTACAAAATAACACTAAATTTTGCACAGAAAAGACAGCTGGTAGCTGATAAGTTTTGCAGTTACGACTCTAAGGGATCCTATGAGTCGTAGTTAGGGTCTCGCATAAGGATCTTGGCATCTTGGAATGAACTAGTACAACCCATAGGTACGAGTCATTGCTTGGGTTATGACTTGTATGTTGATCATGTAGTCTTGGCCTTCGGTTTTTGGTCCAACATTTTGGCTCTCTGATTCTTACTACAAGTTCACCTATATGAGTCGTAGAGTGTCTAATGACTCGTAGGCTAGACTCATATGAGTGACCTTCACTTCGTAGATTTCTGAATTTTGGTCTCTGATTCCCACAAAGACATAACCTATAACTCGTAGGTGCGCTCGTATGGCCCATGCTTCAGCAAAATCTGCAACTTTTCGTCAAAATCATTCCAACCTAACTTTTCTGCAAGATTAAGACAAAACTACATCAAAACACTAAAGAGTTGCTTTGACAACTCACAAATTCTGTTGTTTTAGGCACCAAATGTGCTGGATTATGACAACACATCAACACCCTTAACTTAGAATAGTTTCTTGTCCTCAAGCGATGACTCAATCTACACAGACAAAGAGAAATACGTAACAACTATACTAATGACATGCATATCAACTTCTCCGATTTAGGTACCCAAGTACCATTTTCAAAAAAGGATTGTAAAATTATTTAGCAAATAGGAACATAATGGGATACCTGGAAATCCAACCATGATAAGCTAAGGAGCATCAACCTTCCACAATTACTGGCATAGTCGTATGCTAATCAAGTAGTGCAAATGCTCTCACTAGAAAAAAGTCCCTTATACTCACTCAAGCATATTCAGAAATTAGGGACTGAGGAAGCATTCTCACTCTCAGAATTGAAATTCATGCACAACGACTAACACTGTAAGCTTGAACCTATACTCATTTTTTCGATTTACTTCAAAAGTGGATCGGGATCACTTTAGCACTTATTGGCTTGTAACATGGGCTCAGGGGCTTTGGTATGGTATTTCAGCCAAATAGTGACTAAAAGCTATCCTTGAACCCTGTTTACCAATACTTTTTGCTTTCATACTCCAACCCTTTCACCAACTCCTCCCCTATTTCCCCCTTTTTAAGCTTTTCCCTGGCTTATTCTTTCACTCTTCAGTTGTGCCTTCATTTTGAACTCATTTTTTGCTAATCTTTTCAACTTAAGGCACTCTTTTTCTTTCTTTTTGTTCACTTGACTCATGATTGTTCATTTTCTTTCTTTTCACCTCAACTAAATATCTCATTTTTGTTACTTTACCACAATAAGGGCCACCCTCAACTTAGGCTTTTAGCCTAAAGTGAAGTACACAATATCTATGCCTCAAACCAGGGCCAACAATGCAGCCACCCTCAATTTAGGCTTTTAGCCTCAATCAAGATTCACATGCTCAAGGTTAGATTAGGGCAAATATCAGGGTATTTCATGAAATGAGGTGAGGTTAGCAAGGTGTCAAGAAAAAAATATGAGTACATGAGAAGCTCAAACAATTGGAACAAGGGATTCACTAGTTCATTTGGTAGGTCATTTATGCAAAAGTGGCTTACTATCAGAACAAAGGCCTAAGATCACTTCCAAATCAACCAATTCACCCAACCAATCTTAGAGTACTAGGGCAAGTTCTGAGTCCATACAATGATACATGAACGCATCAAAATAATCTCACACACACATGGCATTTGCATCCACAATCAAGTATAGACTCACAAGTCATGCTTTCAGTCTCAGCTTACCTTCACAATATCAGAACAAACATTGCCATATACTCGAAAAATGTATGAATGCATCAATAATCACAACCTCAAAATTTTTAGGGGTACCCAATTTTGCATCAAAAATTTAAAAAAAATCTAAGAATTATATATATGCTGAAAGATATTATTACTATGCATTTACAAATTATCTATACTTCCTAAGACATGCTGGTTCAACAAAAAATTAAACATCCACAAGGAAAAAGGAACACGATAAGAAAACCTTGAGATCAAAAATAGGGAAAGTTATGGACTTGAGGCTACTCAGACTTCCCTTTAATCCATAACTTCCACCACCCCACCAAAGATGATACTTTGTCCTCAAAGTAAAAAAAAAAACAAAAACAAAAACAAAACACTATAATATAGAAATATATACATACATTCATTAAAAACCAAAAGTAAACATCCAAAGTAGAAGTACAAAAAACATCTAACATAAACATGATTAAAACAGAACCAAAAATCAACATAATAACAAGATTGTATGGAAAGAGAACAAAGTATCCAATATGTCAAGATAAGGACTAGGGTCAAAAGAAGTCAAACATATTGGTTCTCATGCACCTGTCTCAGTCTGATCAGTGGGGTCCTAGGGCTGTCTCTCCTCCTCTGCTACAATACCAGAAGTACCCTCTCTAGGCGGGGTGTGTTGTGCTCTCTCTCTCTGCATAGCCACCACTATAATCGACTCCTACACCACCTCCTCCGGTATGGGCTCCTCCTCCTGTCGCGGCTTCTTCGGGGCCTGCTCTGGGTCAGCATGCTCAAGGGGCCTCTTCCTTTGGGTGTTCGGACGGTCAACGAGCCAATCAAAAGCCTCGTCACCTCCCTATACTACCTCTGGGGCTGGAATAGGGGCTACCAACAGCTGCAATAAATCTGCCTTGAACCTGGCCAGCTCATCAGTCACCGTACTCGTGTCGGCAAGCCTAGCACCCTCGAGCCTCTTCTGTACTCTAGCCTCGAATGCATCGACCCGTGCATCAACCGGTCGAACTCTATCAACAACTAACTTGCAGGCAAATGCCTTCATCCTCTCCTCAGAGTCCCAAAAAATCTGATCAATCAATGACCGGACCCGTGCTGACAGCTCATGAAGCCTCCTCTCCATTACAGTAACCCTGTACAATAAAGCCTGAAATGTAATAGCAGAGAATAGAGGGTCAACCTGTAACGAAGGAACTGTTGGTGCTGGAGTGCTGGATGAAGGTGTCGACTCAGTCTCAATGGCAGGTGTGGGCTCTGTAGTAGCTGGAGTAGTGCCGGTGATAGCTGGAGGTGAGCCTGGGATCTGCGACTCTACCGGGAATGGCGCTAGGATAGCTGGAGAAGTTGGTCATGGTAAGGCCACTGGATTCTCATTAGAATTTATCAGGCTGGGATCGATAGTGCGGGTGGCCTCTGCATGATGGTCCCGGTGAGGGTCAATAGGAACACTTGTTGCACTGCATAGTCTATCAATCAGAACTGGAAACGACAATGAGGTGCTCGTCCGAGCTATAACCTTGTGAATCTGCTCCAAAACGATCTGGGGCCAATCTATAGCATAGCCATCTAGGATGTTGGCCAAAAGTACAGCCCTATCGAGGGTGATCATATTATCCATAAATGTTTGCCTAATACGCCAACGGATAATGGACCTTCAGAACTTGGCCCGGAATGAGAGGTGGTATTTTACTATGGGATCTCCGTAGTTTGTGACCCATGTAGGCTCAACTCGCTCCTCACAAATCTGGCCAGCTATCCACCATAGGAGTTCTGTCCTAGCACTAATGTCCTTCCCAGTCACCGCTATCCTCATCTTCTCAATACTGCTGTCGTACTCCGCAGTGGACTGATGGGCTGTATAAGCAGGCCCTAACTGCACTCATCGTATCATCTCCTTCGAGATATCCACTCTCTTCCCCCAGACTGTCACTACCCATAGCCTGGGTTGCTCGATTGGCCTTTTGTTCTTTGGCAACCTCCGGTGGAAAGTAGCTAGGTAAGCCATATAGAAATCACAGACTATTTAAGGGGCATATTTGCCTAGCTACTGCATAGTTTAACAGAGCCCATGCTCGTCCAATCTTGTATCCAAGTCAGGTACCTTGTTAGCCCCGCTGTGCTTAACCTGGACTCGTCGTGAAATTGTCAGACTAGCTTTCCATGCCCCTTATCTTCTAAACTCTTGTCGTAGATCTCTTTCATGCCTGTAACACACCATCTGGGGTCGACTGGGGAATGAGACTAGGCCTCCTCCTGCTCAGGATAAGAAGTGCTCTCGAACTCTGACTCGGAGCCACAATATGTAGGAGTCATCTGAGGTGAACTACTCCCTGAGTAATTTTTCTCCACTTCTTGTACCTCCTCTTCAGACTGGGAGGCACTTGTAACTTCTATAGGTTCCTGAGCGGTAAGGGCCCGGGTTTGAGGAACATTGGCCAAAGGGTCAATCCTGACCCTGTGGACTTCAAATGAACCCTCAGACCTCTCAGTCTTGGAGGACTCGTCCACTAGTCTCTGCCTGAACGTTTGGATAGCCCTCTTATCTTTGGGCGGCATGATATCTGCAACATAACCAACAGTCCATATGAGCATTAAGACAATTTACTTAACACGCAACAAAGAACAAAACTAAACAAATGAAAAACAAGAACTGATACAACTGTAAATGTGCAGGTATGAGTGCAGCTATAACTCGTAGGATGACCTACGAGTCATATATTGGCCTCGCAGAACTAGTTGTGCCTTTAAAAATGCTTTCTGATCACAGATACAAGACATAGTTATGACTTGTAGGATAGCCCACAAGTCATAGCCCTGATCTCGTGCCTAGTTTCAGAAATATTTTGAAAACTCAGCTGAGTCTACGAGACCCTTACTACGAATCGTACTAGGTACTATGAGTCGTATGTGGGTCTCGTATTAGGAATGCGAAGGAACTAAAGGTGACTGATGACTTCTACAAGGGAGCACTACGACTCGTATAAGAACTTATGAGTCATAAGAGTACCTCGTAACTGTGCACAAAACTACCTGCAACGGCTACTCATTTCTCGCTTAAGGCATAAATTCATCCCTAAACCTAAACACATTTAAGCAAAGGGGAGAAAAGCAAGACTAAACGACACATATTCAACTCCAAACTAACATTGGCAATTCAAAACGACTATACACCCACACCATCTAAATTTCAACCCCAATAACCATTCCAATCCCTATGTGAGCAACAATATTGCGACAAAACCAGAAATTTATTAATTTCATATTCGTAACCATCCATTCAAAACTCTCAACAAGGATCAATTCATAACTTAATCATTTTGAAAACCAACAAACCCTAGATTACAAGTGTCATTCCCAAAGTCCCGTTAAGGCAGACTGACACCCGTTGCCGATAAGGCTCGGGAGAACCATCCTATATCCATGCGCTTTCTATACATATTATAATGGATTTCTACATTCAACATGCTTTTAAGAATTTAAATAGTAATAACAAGCCAAAAGGAAATGCATATGACTAGGCTGTTGCGACCACATTGTCTAAAGTACGAGACATGACCACACTTTAATTTATATAGTCTCTAAAGCCTCTAGTTAAGGAAAAGTATCTGATAAGGGTCGGGATAGGCCCCTCCTTGACTAACTATACAATACAATAATATAAGCTCTAGACACACAAAGCTCCGAAGCAACCTGGAGCTTGGTAACAATAGCTGGATATCCTGTACTCCTACTGGGGAGAGATACTAGCACCTATACCTACAACATGAAATGCAAGTTCCCCCGGGACATCAGTACAAGATAATGTACTGAATATGTAAGGCAAGAAATGCTATACATGAAGTGACAACTCAAATGAAACTACGCACTGGTGTAGGATAAGAGACCACCTTTAGTTATACTGTGGGATTCTATATTTTATGTTCTTTTTGTTACTTTACCTTTACTGTATAATCAGTGCACAACATGTAATACAAATGACTAGTTGATCAGTGGTAAATCTATATAGGGATCATCCCCTGCTAGTCTTTTCCTTTCACCCCTAGGGCTACCCCCCTAATGGGATCGACCCTGGCTAGGTTTATTCTTCCACCTCTCGGGTTACCAACTATCAATAAGAATTATATTTTACCTTTCAATTACCTTTAAGATGATTCATTTGGTGGCCATAATATTGGAGCTATAGGATTGTAGATGTAGCATGTGACATGTAAATATTCATACAAGACAATATGACAATGAAAAGAGTACATTACACAAATAATGAAATGCATATGAGATGAAACAACTCGTGGACTTTATTTAGCAACAAGAGCCCATGTAACTTGGTACCCACGTATGTATGTAGATTTGAAGGTGACTGTATAAGAGCATATGAACTTATGAAAGAGTGGAGACACGATTAATAGTTGTGTCGGAGTTGGTAAGTGCCTTTATGTGCCAAGGAAGAATCTAGATTTCATGCCAAGTAATACGAAATCGAGTAGCTTTGCACACCTCGTTGTACGACCTTGCTATTACCTAGAGATAACCTTCCTTTCCTCCAAATATTTATCTACAATATAGTAGGTGATAAAACTAACATTAGCAGCCAATAGATACATCTTGGCAGCCCAATCTCATAAAACAAATTACACACGGGCTGCAAATGTGTAATTATCAACCTGCGTGTATTCTTTCAATCTTTAAGCCTCTAATTGTATTTGCTAATATACATTCTCATATACATATCATGTGCAACCTATTTTAATGCCATAATAGTCTCAAAACAGCCCACAAAGCACAACACATAATAATAATACATAACATACAAGTAGGCGGCATAACATTACGTCGTCTCGCTGCACTTTGAAGTCAACAATCCCAATTTTGTTTTAACTTCAACCAAAGCACCTCAATTCTCTCACTTTTTTTAGGGTCGTGATCTCCTCAATTTAATTTAAAACTTGTATACACTCGATCCTCTTAAGCGTGACGTACATATCACCTTCTAATATAAGATTCAAGCACTTTTAGAAATGGACGCTAATTTGACTCAACCATATCATGTTTCATTTTCATAGAACTAGTACATATAAGATGTGGGGTGTTACATCCTCCCCCTTTAGGAACATTCTTCCTCAAATGTTAGCATAACTGGATACCTTAACCAAGTTTAAACCTTTACTTAAACAAACTTTTGACAACACACTAAGTATTCAATTACACGTACCTATTAGTCTCCCGACTCTGCATGTTGGATTCCTCTTTAGCTTCAAATAAGTATGGGTATTGATTTCATCGCATTGTCGGCCTCCCATGTTATCTCATCTGCTTATTGGTTTCTCCAAAGTACTTTTACTGAAGCTATTTCTTTATTCCTTAGCTTCTTAACTTGACGATCTAG
>JAABOM020058832.1:0-13478 GCA_011800125.2 Solanum clarkiae
CATACATATTTGCATTGATTCTGGATATTGATATGGGTGAGATGAAAAATATTGGGACTGAGGTCTTTACCGGTCGAGATATGATGCTGAGGTCTTTGCCGGTGAAATTACGATGTTGAAAACTTTATGATGATATTTGTGATGCCGAGGTCTTTGTCGGAGAAATTGTTATGATACTGTGATGCCGAGGTTTTTGCTGGCGATGATGTGATATTGAGATATTTTTCAGTGATGTTATAATGCCGAGGTCTTTGCCGGCAATTATTGCATAAGCTTTGCATTTCACCCTTGCATATTATTGCATAGCATGATGTTATTCTTATGATTGATTGTGCAATCACTTTTAGCTGGTGCTTTGGAAATTGTGATATGGTGAAATTCCATCTTTATTTTGTATTATGTACTGTTGGGTTGGAATAACTTTCTGTGCAGGTTGTAGTTGTGGAGATCGATTGGGACGAAAGGAGTTTTTGTATTCTATTAGACTTACTTTATTTTTTAGTAGACTTGCTGGGTACCACGTGATATTTGGTACTCACCCCTTGCTTCTACACTTGTATAGGTTGTGAGCCCGAATTGTGAATAGTATTTTCCTTGATCCTCCGAGGCTTCCCAGGAGACGTAAAGAGGTAGCTGTTGACTCTCTTGTTCTTATTTCTTCTGTACTCGTTCTATTCTAGAAGAAAAACAGTTTGGACTTGTATTTCTTTAATTTTCTGTAGTGTTAGTGGTTTGTACGCATTACAACCAATCCTTGGGTGGTATTTAAGTTTATGGAAATTCTCAACTTTAGTTATCTACTCTAGTTGATTACTTTCGCGCGATATGTTTATTATTCCTTTGAGTTAAGGCTGACTTATTCTGGTGGGGTTGAGCAAGTGCCATCACGCCCATTTTGGGTCGTGACAGTTGCGTCGGAGATCCCTGCACCGCCAAAATCTGTGAGCTAACACCCACAGAAAACTGCCGAAATCGCATGTTTCCTATTCCTTGGCCTATAAATTCCTACTAGGCGTCCCCCGCCGTCTGCGGGCTACCTTGTCCGCTTCTGGGCTCGTTGTAGACCCACTCGCACGATTTGTTAGGAAAGTTGTACCGGAGTCCCCTGCAGTGCCAGAATCCATGGGCTAACACCTATATAAAGCTGCCAAATCTCCTGTTTCATGTTCCTTGGCCAATAAATCCGAGAGGGCGTCCCGAGCTGAAATCAAGCCACCTGGGCCTTTTCTTGGGCTCGTTGCGGATCCACTTGTATGATTTTTTGAGAAAGTTGTACCAGAGCCCCCTGCAGCACAAGAATCCGTGGTCTAACACCCAAAGAAAACTACCAAAATCGCTTGTTTCGTGTTCCTTGGCCCAAACATCCTACCAGGCGTCCCCAGCTGCCAGCCTCTTCCCGGGCTCGTTGCATACCCAATCGTATGATTTTTCATGAAGTTGCGCCGGAGCCACCTTCCACGCCAGAATCTACGGGCTAACACCCACAGAAAAGTGCCAAAATCGCCTATTTCCTATTCCTTGGCCCATAAGATCCTACTAGGCTTTCCCCGTCGCAATCAGGCTAACTAGGCCCTTTTCCGGGCTCGTTGTGAACCCACTCGTATGATTTTTCGTGGAAGTATCGCTGGAGCCCCCTGCAGCGCCAGAATCCATGGGATAACACCCACAAAAAACTATTGAAATCACCTGTTTCCTGTTTCTTAGGCCATAAAATCCTACCAGGCGTCCCCTGACGTCGCCGGGCCACCCGGGCCTCTTCTCGGGCTCGTTGCGGATCCACTCACATGATTTTTCAGGAAAGTTGTACCGGATCCCCCTGCAGTGCTAGAATCCGTGGGCTAACACCCACAGAAAACTACTGAAATCATTTGTTTCATGTTTCTTGGCCCATAAAATCCTATCAGGCGTCCCCCGTCGCCGCTGGGCCACTTAGGCCTCTTCCCAGGCTCGTTCAAGATCCACTCATATGATTTTTCAGGAAAGTTGTGCCAGAGCACCATGCAGCGCTATAATTCGTGGTATAACACCCACAGAGAACTGCTAAAATCGCCTGTTTCCTTCTCCTTGGCTCATAAAATCCTACCATGACCCACTCATATGATTCTTCGAGAAAGTTGCACCAGAGCCCCCAGCATCACCAGAATTCAAGGGCTAACAACCACTGAAAACTTCCGAAATCGCATGTATCTTATTCCTTGGGCCATACAATCCTACCAGGCTTCACCTGCCATCGCCGGCCACCTGGACCTCTTGCCGGCCTTGTTGCGGATCTACTCATATGATTTTTTGGGAAAGATGCATTGGACCCCCTACAGCGCCAGAATCCGTGGGCTAGCACCCACAAAAAAATTCCGAAATTGCCTGTTTCTTGTTCCTTGGCCCATAAAATCCTACTAGTCGTCCCCCGCTGGGCCACCTTAGCCTCTTCCTGGGCTCGGTGCGAACCTACTCATATGATTTTTTGGGAAAGTTGAGCTGGAGCCCCCTACAGCGCCAGAATCTATGGGATAACACCTACAGAAAATTGTCGAAATCGCCTATTTCCTGTTCCTTCGCCCAAAAACTCCTACCAGGGTTCCCCTGCAGCCGCTGGGCCACCTGGGCCTCTTCCCCGGCTCCTTGCATACCCACTAGTATGATTTTTCGAGAAAGTTTCACTAGAGCCCCCTACAGCACCAGAATCCATGGGCTGACACCCACAGAAAACTGCTGAATCTCCTATTTCCAGTTCCTTGGCTCAAAAAGTCCACCAGGCATCCCCCGACGTCGTTGAGCCACTTGGGCCTCTTCTCGGGATCGTTGCGGACCTACTCGTATAATTTTTTAGGAAAGTTGCACCGGAGCTCCCTTGCAGCGCCAAAATCCGTGGGCTAACACCCAAAGAAAACTGCTGAAATCGCCTGTTTATTCCTTGGGCCATGAAATCCTTCCACGCATCCCCTGTTGTCGCTAGGACACCTGGGCCTCTCCCCGGACTCGTTACGGACCTACTCATATGATATTTTGGGAAAGTTGCACTGAATCCCCTTGCAGCGCAAGAATCAGTGGGCTAACACCCACAAAATACTACTGAAATTGCCTGTTTCCTGTTCCTTGGCCCATAAAATCCTACCAGGCGTTCCCCTCACCCCATGCCGCCGTGCCATCTAGGCCTATTCCTGGGCTTATTGCGGACCCCCTCGTATGATTTTTTTAGAAAATTGCACCGGATCCCCCTGCAGCGCCAAAATCTGTGGGCTAACACCCACAGAAAACTGCCAAAATTGTCTGTTTTCTGTACCTTGGCCCATAAAATCTTACCAGGTGTCCCTCGCCGCCGTTGGGCTACCTTGGACTTTTCCCGGGATCATTGTGGACCCACTCGTATGATATTTTGGAAAAGTTGCATCGGAGCACCGTGCAGTGCAAGAATCTGTGGGGTAACACAGACAAAAAAGTGCCGAAATCGCCTGTTTCTTGTTCCTTGGCCCATAAAATCCTACCAGGTGTCCCCCGTTGCCACCGGGCCACCTGGACCTCTTCTAGGGCTTGCTGCAAACTCACTCATATAATTTTTTGGGAAAGTGTTGTTGGATCCCCCTGCAACGCCAGAATCCATGGGGTAACACCTACAGAAAACTGCCGAAATCACCTGATTCCTATTCCTTGGCCCATAAAATGCTATTGGGCATCCCCCTCCCCCCCTCCCCCCGCCGCTGGGCCATCTGGGCCTCTTCGAAGTCTCATTGTGGACCTACTCATATGATTTTTCGGGAATGTTGCGCCGGAGCCCCCTACAGCACCAGGATCCGTGGGCAAACACCCACAGAAAACTACTGAAATCGCATGTTTCCTGTTCCTTGCCCCATAAAAATCCTACCAGGCGTCCCGCACCATCGTAGGCCCATGTGGGCCTCTTCTTGGGCTGGTCGCGGACCCACTCACATGATTTTTCAGGAACGTTACACCGGAGCCCCCTACAGTGCCGAAATCCATGCGCTAACACCCATAGAAAACTGTCGAAACTACCTGTTTCCTGTTCCATGGCCCAAAATATCTTACCAGGCGTCCGCCCCTCCGCCGGTAGGCCACTTGAGCCTCTTCTCGAGCTCGTTGTGGACCCACTCATATGATTTTTCGAAAAAATTGCACCGTATCCCCCTGCAGCGCTAGAATCCCTGTGTTAACACCCAAGAGAAGCTAAAATCGCCTATTCCCTTTTCTTTGGCCCATAAAACCTACCTGGCGTCCCCAACCACCGCCGGGCCACTTCCCAGGCTCGTTGCGGACCCACTCATATGATTTTTCGAGAAAGTTGCATCAGAACCCCCTGCAGCACCAGAATCTATGGGCTAACACCCATAGAAAAGTGCAGAAATCGCTTGTTTCCTTTTCCTTAGCCCATAAAATCCTACCAAGCGTCTCCCTCCTCTACCAGGCCACTTGTGCCTCTTCTTGGGCTCATTACGGACCTATTCATATGATTTTTCAGAAAAGTTGCACCGGAGCCCTATGTAACACCTGAATCCGTGAGCTAACACCCACAAAAAACTGCTGAAATCGCTTGTTTCCTATTCGTTGGCCTATAAAATCCTACTAGGCCTCCGCTAATGCTGCTTGGCCACCTGGGCCTCTTTACAAGCTAGTTACGGACACACTAGTATGATTGTTTGAGAATGTTGCGTTAGAGCCCTATGCAGCACCAGAATTTGTGGGCAGAAAACTACCGAAATCGCCTATTTCTTGTTCCTTGGACCATAAAATCCTACCAGGCTTCCGCGAACGTTGTCTGGCCACCTGGTCCTCTTGCTAGCCTCTTTGCGGACCCACTCGTATGATTTTTCGAGAATGTTGCATCGAAGCCCCCATGCAGCGCCAGAATCTGTGGGTTAACACCCATAGAAAACGGTCGAAATTGTCTGTTTCCTGTTTCTTGGCTCATAAAATCCTACCATGCCTCCATCAACACCGCTGGGCCACCTGGGCCTCTTTTCAGGCTTGTTGGGGACCTACTCGTGTGATTTTTAGGGAATGTTACGCCAAAGCCCCATGCAGCGCCAGAATCCATGGTTAACACCCATAGAAAACTGCTGAAATCGCCTGTTTCTAGTTTATTGGCCTATAAAATCCTATAATGCCTCCGACAACGCCGCCGGGCCACCTAGACCTCTTGCTGAGCTCATTTAAAACCCACTCGTATGATATTTCCAGAATGTTGCA
Organism: Solanum clarkiae; assembly: GCA_011800125.2. Classification (NCBI taxonomy): domain Eukaryota; kingdom Viridiplantae; phylum Streptophyta; class Magnoliopsida; order Solanales; family Solanaceae; genus Solanum; species Solanum clarkiae. Next base: position 5,200 of record JAABOM020058832.1, read on the forward strand.
TTGAAGCCCCATGCAGCGCTAGAATTCGTGGGCTAACACCCATAGAAAGCTGTCGAAATCACTTATTTCTAGTTCCTTGGCCCAAAAAATCCTACCAGGCCTCCAATTATGCTGCCAGGCCATTTGGGCCTCTTGCGGGCTCATCACGGGCCCACTCATATGATTTTTCAGTAATGTTTCATTGTAGCCCCATGGAGCACCATAATCTGTGGACTAACACCAACAGAAAACTGCAGAAATCTCCTATTTCCAATTCCTTAGCCCATAAAATCCTACGATTCCTCCGCTAACGTCGCTGCGCCACTTGGGCCTCTGGACAGGCTTATTGCGGACCCACTCGTAAGCCCCATGCAGCGCCAGAATCCGTGGACTAACACCCATAGGAAACTACCAAAATTACCTGTTTGTTGTTCTTTAGCCCATAAAATCCTGCCAGGCCTCCGACAACACCGCCGGGCCAGCTGGGCCTTTACGCTGTGCTTATTGCGGATCCACTCATATGATTTTTCATGAATGTTGCACCGAAGCCTCATGCAGCGCCAGAATCCGTGGGTCTAACAACCACAGAAAACTGTCGAAATCGCCTATTTCCTGTTCTGTGATCCATAAAATTCGACCAGGCCTCCGCCAATGCCGCAGGGCCACCTAGGCCTCTTATTGGGCTCGTTACGGACCCATTCATGTGATATTTTGGGAATATTGCGTCGGATCCCCATGTAGTTCAAGAATCTACGGGAGTTTGCCACAGAAAACTGTCGAAATCACCTGTTTCCTATTCCTTGGTCCATAAAATCCTATCAGCCATCCGCCAACACAACTGGACCACCTAGGCCTCTTGTCGAGCTCGTTGTGGACCCACTCATATGAATTTTTAGGAATATTGCGCTGAAGCTCCATGCAGCGCTAGAATCCGTAAGCTAATACCCACAGAAAACTGCTGAAATTGCCTATTTTCTTTTCCTTGACCCATAAAATCCTATAGGCTTCCGCCAAAGCCGCCGGGCGACCTAAGCTTCTTTTGGAACTTATTGGGGACCCACATGTATGATTATTCAGGAATGTTGTGCTGTAGCCCCATGCAATGCCAGCATCTGTGGGCTAACAATCATAGAAAACTACTAAAATCACTTGTTTCCTGTTCCTTGGCCCATAAAATCCTACTAGGACTCCGCCGGACCACCTGGGCCTCTGGTCGGGCTCGTTGTGGACCCACTTTTTCGAGAATATTGCATTGGAGACCCATGCAGCGCCAAATTCTGTGGGCTAACACCACACAGAAAACTGCTGAAATCGTTTGTCTTTGTTCCTTAGCCCATAAAATCCTACCAGGCCTTCGTTAACATCGGTGGGACACTTAGGCTTTTTGGGGGCTCATTATGGACCCACTCATATGATTTTTTGGTAATGTTGCATGGGAGCTCTATGCAGCACCAGAATTCGTGGCTAACACCTACAGAAAATTTTCAAAATCGTCTATTTCCTATTCCTTGGTCCATAAAATCCTACCAGGCGTCCCCTGCAACCGCCATGCCACTTGGACCTTTTGCCGGACTTGTTGCGGACCCACTGGTATAATTTATGGTTAATGTTGCGTCGGAGCCCTATGCAGCGCCAGAATCGCTGGGCTAACACCCACAGAAAATTGCCAAAATCATTTGTTTCCTATTCTTTTGACCATGAAATCCTACCAGGACTCCACCATTGTCGCCGGCCCACCTGGGCCTCTTGCCAGGCTTGTTGCAGATCCACTCGTATGATTTTTTTAGGAATGTTGCACCGGAGCCCCATGCAGTACAAGAATCCGAGGGCTAACACCCACAGAAAACTGCTAAAATTGCTTGTTTCCTGTTCCTTGGCCCATAAAATCCTACCAAGCCACCACCAATGTCACTAGTCCACGTGACCCTCTTGCCGAGCTTGTTGCGGACCCACTTATATGATTTTTAAGGAATGTTGCGTCGGAGCCCCATACAGCACCAGAATCCGAGGGCTAACACCCATAGAAAATGGCTGAACTTGCCTATTTCCTGTTCCTTGGCCCATAAAATCATACCAAGACACCGTCAATACAACTAACCCACCTGGACCTCTTGCCAGGCTCGTTGACCCACTCATATGATTTTTCAGGAATATTACACCGGAGCCTAATGCAGCGCCAGAATCTGTGGGCTAATACCCACAGAAACTGTCGAAATCGCCTATTTTTTATTCCTTGGCCTATAAAATTCTACCAGGCCTCCGCCAACGCCACCGAGCCACCTAGGCCTCTTGTTGAGCTCGTTGCAGACCCACTTGAATGATTTTTCAGTTATGTTGTGCTGGAGCCCCATGTAGGGCCAGAATCCATGGGCTAACACCTATAGTAAACTGTCTAAATCGTCCATTTCCTGTTCCTTAGCCCATAAAGTCCTACCAGGTCTCCACCAATGCTGCTGCACCACCTGGGCCTCTTATTAGGCTCGTTGTGGACCCAGTCATATGATTTTTTAAGAATGTTGCGCCGGAGCCCTATGCAGCTCCAGAATCCGTTGGCTAACACCCATAGAAAACTGCCAAAATCACTTGTTTCCTGTTCCATGGCCCATGAAATAATACCAAGCCTCCGCCAACGCTGCTAGGCCACCTGGGCCTCTTGCAGAACTCGTTGCGGACCCACTCATATGATTGTTCTGGAATGTTGCGCCGGAGCCCCATGCAGCGCCAAAAACTGTCGAAATCATATTTTCCCTGTTCTTTGGCCCATATAATCTTACCGAGCCTCCTCTAAGGCCTCTTGCCGGACTCATTGTGGACCCACTCATATGATTTTTCAGGAATATTATGCCGAATTCCTATGCAGCGCCAAAATCCATGGGCTACACCCATAGAAAACTGCCGAAATCGCCTGTTTCCTATTCTTTGGCACATAATATCCTATCAAGCCTCCACCAACATTGTCGGGCCACCTGAGCCTCTTGTCGGGATCGTTGTGGACCCTTTCATATGATTTTTCGGGAATATTGCACTGGAGCACCATGCAGCGCCAGAATCCATGGGCTAACACCCACAAAAAACTGCTGAAATTGCCTATTTCCTGTTCCTCGGGCCACAAAATCCCACCAAGCCTCCACCAATAACATCGTGCCACCTAGGCATCTTGTCGGGCTCATTTCGTACCCACTCGTATTGGTTTTTGGGAATGTTGCGCCGGAGCCCTATGCAGCACAAGAATGTGTGGGCTAACACCCATAGAAAACTGCTGAAATTGTCTGCTTCCTGTTCCTTGGCACATAAAATGCTACCAGGCCTCCGCCAGCGCCACCGGTCCACCTGGGCCTCTTGCTAGGCTTGTTGCTGACCCAATCGTATGATGTTTTGGGAATATTGCACCGGAGCCCCCGGCAGAGCTAAAATTCATAGGATAACACCCATAGAAAACTATCGAAATCGCCTGTTTCTTGTTCCTTGGCCCATAAAATCCTACCAGGCCTCTACCAACGCCGTCGAGCCACCTGAGCTTCTTGCCAGGCTCGTTGCAGACCCATTCGTATGATTTTTAGGAATGTTACATTGGAGCCCCATGCAGAGCCAGAATCCATCGGCGAACACCTACATAAAACTGCTGAAATCGCCTGTTTCCTGTTCCTTGGCTTATAAAATCCTACAAGGCCTCCACTAATGTCGCCGGGCCACCTGGCCTCTTGCGGGCTCATTGCGGACCTACTCGTATGATTTTTTGGAAATGTTGCGACGAAGCCCCATTCAGTGCCAGAATCCGAGGGCTGACACCCAAAAAAAAACCACCAAAATCTCCAGTTTCCTGTTCCTTAGCCCATAAAATCCTACCAGGCTTCCGCTAATGCCGCCAGGCCACCTGGGCCTCTTGCTAGGCTCGTTGAGAACCCAATCATATGATTTTTCATGAATGTTCCACCGAAGCCCCATGCAGCGCCAAAATTCGTGGGCTAACACCAACAGAAAACTGCTGAAATCGCCGGTTTCCTATTCCTTGGCCCATAAAATGCTACCAGACCTCCGCCAATGCCGCTGAGCCACCTGGGCCTCTTACCTGGCTAGTTGCGGACCCACTTGTATGATTATTTTTGAATGTTACGTCGGAACCCCATGCAGCACTAGAATTTGAGGGCTGACACCCACAAAAAACTACCAAAATCGCCAGTTTCCTGTTCCTTGGCCCATAAAATCCTATCAGTCCTCCGCCAATGCCACCGGGATACCTGGACCTCTTGCTGGGCTTGTTGTGGACCCACTCATATAATATTTTGGGAATGTTGCGCAGTAGCCCCATGCAGTGCCAGAATCCATAGGCTAGCACCCAAAGAAAACTGCCAAAATTGCCTATTTCCTGTTCCTTGGCCAATAAAATCCTACCAGGCCTCTGCCAATGCTGTCATGCCACCTAGGCCTCTTATCGGGCCCGTTATTAGCCCACTCGTATGTATTTTGGGGAATGTTGTGTCAGAGCCCTATGTAGCGCCTGAATCCATATGCTAACACCCATAGAAAACTGCCGAAATTGTTTGTTCCTGTTCCTTCTCCCATAAAATCCTACCAGGCCTTCGCTAACGCCTCCGGACCACCTGGGCCTCTTGTCATGCTCGTTACGGACCCATTCATATTATTTTTTAGGAATGTTGCATTGGATCCCCATGCAACGCTGGAATTCGTAGGCTAACACCCATAGAGAACTCTAGAAATCGCCTATTTCCTATTCCTTGGCCCAAAAAAACCTACTAGGCCTCCGTCAAAGCCACGGGGCCAACTGGACTATTACGGGATAGTTGCGGACCCATTCATATGATTTTTTGAGAATTTTGCATCGGACCCCAAGCAGCGCCCGAATCCATGGGCTAACATCCATAGAAAACTACCGAAATCGCCTGTTTCCTCATCCTTGGCCCATAAAATCCTACCTGGCCTCCGCCGATGCAGCCGAGCAGCCTGGGACCTTGCAGGGCTTCTTGCAGACCCACTCATATTATTTTTCAGGAATGTTGCACTAGAGCCCCATTCAGCGCTAGAGCCCCATTCTGCGCTAGAATCCGTGGGCTAACACCCATAGAAAATTGTCAAAATCACTTGTTTTATATTTCTTGGCCCATAAAATCCTACCAGGCCTCCGCCAATGCTGCTGGGCTATCTGGGCCTCTTGCCGGGCTCATTTCGGACCCATTTGTATGATTTCTTGGGAATGTTGCCCCATGTAGCGTCGGAATCAGTGGGTTAATACCCATAGAAATTTACTAAAATCGTCGTTTCTTGTTCCTTGGCCCATAAAATCCTACTTGGCCTTTCAATGTCGCCGGGAAACCTGGGCCTCTTGCCGAGCTCATTGCGGACCCACTGGTATGATTTTTCAGGAATATTACATTGGATCCCATGCAGCGCCAGAATTCGTGTCTAACACCCAAAGAAAACTGTTGAAATCGCTTGTTTTCTGTTCCATGGCCCGTAAAATCCTACCAGTCTTTCGCCTTTACCACGAGCCACCTGGGCCACTTGTCGGGCTCATTACGGACCTACTCGTAAGAATTTTCGAGAATGTTGCACCGGAGCCCCATGAAGCGCAAGAATCCATGGGCTAACACCCATATAAAATTGTTGCAGATCCCCTGTTTCCTATTCCATGGCCCATAAAATCCTGGAAGGCCCGTCGGGCCACCTGGCCTCTTGCCCGGCTCGTTACGGACCCACTCGTATGACTTGTCGGGAATGTTGCGTCAGAGCTCCGTGCAGCGCGAGAATCCGTGGGGTTATACCCATAGAAAATTGTCGCAATTACCTGTTTCCTGTTCCTTGGCCCATAACATCCTACTAGACTTCCATCAATGCCGCTGGGCCACTAGGGCCTCTTTCAGGGCTCGTTACGGACCCATTCGTATGATTTTTTAAGAATGTTGCACCAGAGCCCCATATAGCGCCTGAATCCATGGGCTAACCCTACAAAACTACCAAAATCACCTGTTTCTTGTTCCATGGCCCATAAAATCGTATCACGCCTCCGCAAATGTCATCGGGCCGCCTAGGTCTCTTGCTCGACTCGTTGCGGACACATTCGTATGATATTTTGGGAATGTTGCACCGAAGCCCCATACAGTGCCAGAATCCGTGGGCTAACACCCACAGAAAACTGCTGAAATCGTCTCTTTCCTGTTCTTGGGCCCATAAAATCCTACCAGTCCTCCGCTAACATCGCCGGACCACCTGGGCCTCTTATTGGGCTTGTTGAGAACCCATTCGTATGATATTTTTGGAATGTTGTACCGGAGCCCATTGCAGCCACAAAATCCATGGGATAACACCCACAGAAAACTACCAAAAGCACCTGTTTCCTTTTCCTTGGCCCATAAAATCCTACCAGGCGTCCGCCAATGCTGCTGGGCCACCTGGGCCTCTTGGCGGGCTCTTTACGAACCCATTCGTATAATATTTCGGGAATGTTGTGCCCGAGCCCCATGCAACGCCAGAATCTATGGGCTAACATCCATAGAAAACTGCCGAAATCATCTGTTTCCAGTTCCTTGGACCGTAAAATCCTACCAGGCCTCCGCCAATGCCGCCGGGCCACCTGGGCCTCTTGACAGGCATGTTGCGGACCCACTCATATGATTTTTCAAGAATATTGCGCCGAAGCCCTATGCAACGCCAGAATCAGTGGGCTAACACCCAGAGAGAACTGTTGAAATCGCCTGTTTCCTGTTCCATGGCCCATAAAATCCTACCAGGCCTCCGTCAATGCCGCCGGGCTACCTGAGATTCTTCTCGGGCTCATTGCAGACCCACGCATATGCTTTTTCGAGAATTTTCCATCGGAGCCCCATGCAGCGCTAGAATCTGTGGGCAAACACCCGCAGAAAATTGTCGAAATTGCTTGTTTCCTGTTCCTTGGCTCATGAAATCCTACCAGGACTCCACCAACACCGCCGAGCCACCTAGGCCTCTTGCCAGTCTCGTTGCGGAGCCACTCGTATAATTTTTTGGGAATATTGCGTTGGAGCCCCATGTAACGCCAGAATTCATGGGCTAACACCCACAAAAACTGCCAAAATCGCCCGTTTCCTATTCCTTGGCCCATAAAATCCTGCCAAGCCTCCGCCAATGCCGTCGGGCCACCTGGACCTCTTGCTGGGCTCTTTGTGTCACGCTCCAAAGTCCCGTAGGGCAGACTGGCACCCGTTGCCGATAAGGCTTGGGAGAACCAACCTGTAACTATGCGCTTTCTATACATACTATAAGAGATCTCTACTTTTGACATGTCTTTATGCAGATAAACAGTGATAACTAGCCAAAAGGAAATGCATACGACTAGGCCGTTGGGGCCACGGTATTTAAAGTACAAGATATGACCATATTTTACTTTACATAATCTACAAAGCCTCTAAATAAAGAAAGACATCTGATAAGGGTCAGGACAGGCCCCGCCTCAACAAACTATACAATAGAACATGTAAGCTCTAGACATATACAAAGCCTCGAAGCAACCTAGAGCTTAGTGACAGTAGCTGAATATCCTGTACTCCTACCGAGGAGATCTACTAGCACCTGTACCTGCAGCATGAAATGCAGGTCCCCCATAAGGGATGTTAGTGCGAGATAATATACTGAGTATGTAAGGAAAGATATATTGTATATAAAGTAATAACTCAAATGAAACCATGCATCTGTGGAAGATCAGGGACCACCCTTAGTTATACTGTGGAATCATGTACTTTATGTTCTTTATATCACTTTACCTTTACTGTAAAACCTGTACTGTAAAATTTGTGCATAGCTGTAAAAAATGACCAACTGATCAGTGGTAAACTGTATCAGGATCGTCCCTGGCTAGGTTATTCCTTAACCCCCTTGGGCTACCACCCGTAATAAGATTTTTCCCTGGCTAGGTGATTCTTCCACCCTTCAGGATATGGGATCGTCCCTGGCTAGGTTTTTCCTTAACCCCCTTGGGCTACCACCCGTGATAGGATCGTCACTGGCTAGGTGTTCCTTCCACTCCCTCGGGCTTCCACCTATCAAAACTGTATTCTTTATCTTTCAATTACGTTTGAGATAGCTCTTTTGGTGGTCACAATATTGGAGTTATAGGACTGTCTATGTAGCATGTGACATGTAGATAACTATACAAGACAATATGATAATAAAAAAGAGTATGTTACACAAATGATAAAATACATACGAAATGGAACACCTCGTGAACTTTAATTGGCAAAAAGGAATACATGTATCTTGGTATTCATGTATGTAACCAGATTTGAAAGTGACTATGTATGGAATCATAT
>JAABOM020058833.1:0-13477 GCA_011800125.2 Solanum clarkiae
GCACTCCCATACAAAAAAGATTGAAACGTATATTTACAAAAAATTCAAATACTAAAAATTTTAATTTTACAAAAAAATTAAATTTTAAAGATTTTAATTTTTTATTCCACCTTGGGCCTTATCTCCAACCTCATCCCTAACCCCATGCCTTTACCGTTCCACCTCCCAAAAAAAGAATTTAAGTATTTATTTTTAAAAAATATTTCAAATTATGAAATATTTTCTTTAATGTCAAAAACTAGAAAAAAATTCTTGAAAATTAGTATTAGAAAGAAGAAAAAAATTGTGTTTTAATTTAAAAAATAATGGTGTATATATAAAGGGATGTAATAGGAGTGAAAATAACAAACTCGACTTTTTTTACCGTTGAAATACTCACAAATACTGCATATACACACTCCTTTTCACGTGTAAGACACGTGCTTTGCCATATCACCGTCTTGTGTTTAAATGTTAAAGAATGGGTAAGTTGGAGTGCCTATTTGTGTACTTTAAAAGTTTGAGTTCCAACTTAAAATGTCGTTGAAAGTTAAAAGATCAATTTATATATTGTGCTTTAAATTTATCGATAAAAATTTCAGCTCTAATGGTGGTTCTTTGAATTTTAAATCAAGATTTCAAGTTTTCTTCACTGTTATTCACATCACAACTTCCAAATCAGTCAATATCATCGGTTTCAGGTTATAAACGTCCATACCTAATCGATTATCTTCAGCCATTTTTATATCTCTTAAGAGGCTCTCACCAAGTGAGATTTAGCTACCATGAAGAAAATCTCAAAATGGGAAATCGAAACTTAGACCCAAGCTTTAAACAATGGTGTATTATGAAGTCTTTCACCAAAAAATATTCTAATTTATTATCTGAATTTCAATTCCAACCATAAAATATCCACCAAATTAAAGTTACAGTTTTCAATTGTGCCTTACCAACTCAAGTTTACAGCATCCGATTTTGTCTTACCAAATTCGTGCCCTTGAAATCGCACTAGAGGCAGCTTGTACTTTTGTTGATTCTTTGGTATGTAGTAGAAAACATCATCTCGGGGACTTCGTTTTCATCTGCATAGAGTATGAGTATATGATACAAGTTTTGCCATAAAAATTTGATAAGAGCTTAGGTCTTACATTTCATCTGTTGATATAAATATGCCTTAATGCAATAATGTGCAAAGACAGTGCACCGATCGTATGGGTTGCTTTGTGAGGCGAAAGCTATAAACATATTTCTTTCAAGTTTTCAAGGAAATAGCTTGAATTTCATTTTATTTTTATAATTGAAAAATCCGTGAGCACCACTGGTGGTGCATGGTCTGATGGATAATGAGGCTTCGAAAACAACCTCTCTATTTGTATAAGATAGTGATAAGGTTTGCGTACATTTTACTCTCTCCATATCCAACTTGTGAGATTTCACTGGGTATGTTGTTGTTGTATTAAATTCTGAACTCAAAATCTTATACTCCCTCTATCTCATTTTAATTGAATTTGTGAGTCAATGCACATATATTAAGAAAATCATTCAAATTTTAATCATACTTTTCATTGTTATCCTTTGTCGAGTCATGAGTATGTAGTGTAACTTGTGTCCTAGAAAATATGAAACTTCAATAAATGAAAGGCAAATATAGAAAAGTTATAAACATTTATCTTGAACTTTGAACAATTCAAATATCTTGAACCTTGAAAAAAGTCGCAAAAATTCAATTAATTTGAAACAGAAGGGGTAAAAAAGAATAGAAAAAAGTTGGTGAACCTAGTGAAGAACCTATAACTACAAGGTCATCCAAATTCAATAGGTTTGGCTTTAAACTTATATATGTGTTAAAAAAAATTACTCAAAAATTTAGTACAAATAATAGATTTTGAAATCTAGTATCTTAGATAGGACATGATAAAATTTCAAATGTAAACTAATAAAATTTAAATTTTGAATTCGACTCTGAACCTTAACATGTTACCAATGAAGTCAGTAGCCAGCTTTCCATTACAGAATCCTCCAGTAGGTCCATGAGTAACAAAATCCCTTCCATAAGGAAGAAAATTAGCTTTAATAAGAGTATTTAAATTGTTATTATTTCCAACATCAACTACAGAGTCTCCAAATATGTTCAATGCTGGAACTAGAGGATCTCCATTTACTACATTAAAAACCACAAGAAAAAATACAACACATTTTAAGAACCTAATTTTATTTTATTTTTTTTTTCTAATTGAAATTCTTTTTTTTTTCCTGTGTGTTTTGGTGGGGGTGTTGGAGAATTTAAGGAGAATTGTAGTAAAGTAAAGATCAAAAAGTGAAATAACAGATGGATCGGATAGAAAGTGTATTGTTTTTCATGTGAGTATGGGGGCATGTTTGGCACCTCCTAATATTGGTATATTGGCTTATTAGGCTAATATACTCACTCCGTTATATAATACTTGACCTTTGTTAATGTGATGATGTTTCAAGAGAAATTTTATTTAGAGGTATAATTCATTAAATTAATTTTATTAATAATACTTTGAAATTATAAGATATTAGAATTAACTTTTTTAAGTGACTTATAAGTTACTTTTTCCATCTCATATTATAATATGAACATTTTTCTATAAATATTTGTCTGATATTTCATAATTACTTATTAAATTAGGATAGAATTAATTTTTTTTTTCATTTTACCCTTACCATTAATATGATCTTTGGAAATTTAAATAAATTTATAGACTCAAGAATTTAATGTACATTGATATAAATAAAAGGCAAAATAATGAGGTTGATTAGTGTATTAATGATCTTTTAATCACCATATAAAATAGAAAGTGACCATATAATATGAGACAAATGAAGTAAAATCCAAAAGTCATAAGGTGAGACTCTCCAACTTTTGACTTTTCTTTTAACATATATTTTTTCAACTTTAAAAAGTGCTTAAAAATATTTCTTTTATATTTACCTAGACACTTTCAAAACAAAAGAAAATGTTTAACGTCAAAAATTGCTAAAAATAAGTCAATATAATTCAAGACCCTTCTTAAATTTGACTACTCATATTTTATATCGTTGTTTAATCTAAGAACACATTTGCTGAATGAATAAAGAGAAATGATCCTAGAATAAATTTTTAGTATCCCCTTAATTACTCTCTTGTTTGGCTAGAGAGTTTGGATAACTTATCCCAAGATTAATAATTATTCCATCATTCTTTTTCAATTGTCGTGTTGTCTTTTTCGAAAGTCAGTTTGACTAATTTTCAAAGTTATGTTAGATTACATCAATTGAATTTTTTAAAATAAACATTAGATATTTAAAAACTATACTATCCTTAGGAATGATTTGGTTTGAACTAAAAATAATTATGTTAAAATTAATTATATATTGAAATTACTTATTATGATATTATTTCTTCACTACAAGAAAAATAGTCTGTAAGGAAGGAAATCCGGTCCCTAAAAGTTTAAATCTAGTCCCTAATGAGTAATTTGCGACCAGAAAAGGCTGGTCGTCTCTCATCGCAGATGCTTCTACCGCTATTGGTCAATAAGGAAGAGTACTGGTCCCTAAATGATTTTGGAGACAGGAAAAATTCTGGTCGTTATATCCTTTTAGAGACTAGAAATTTGCTCTGAAAGAGACCACGATATATTGATATTCGGGTCGTTAAACATCTTTTACGACCTTCGACAACCAGTCCTAGTAAACCTTTAAAGATGAGCATGAGTTGGTCCTAGAATAAAATTAGAGACGATTAAGAATCTGGTTCTAGAATAGATCAAGCCACCATACCAAGAATAGCTTCAAAGACGAACAATAAGCTCATCATAAAATGGCATTGCAAATGATCACAAAACCTCTGGTCCTAGATTGAGTTTAGAAATGGCCAATAATTCTTGTGTCTAATTTACCATCAAGGATCGTAAAGCCATTGATATCACAAGAATCTAAATTCGTCAGCAAATATTATATTACTACTAAAATCATTATACAAAAAGTAGAGAATGGGATAGGAAAATAGAGAAAAAAGAGTGATATTGATTACTATAAATCTGTAAACAACATCCCATGATGTTATTTTCAATTTGCTCAACAAAAAAACTTAGATAACATTCAAAGTTTTGCATAACATTCATCAAAATTAATGTTCACAGTTAGTGAATCTTCTAATATTGTATCTTTACTGAAGAAAGATCAGAAGTTGCGCAGAAAACTTCAACATTCAGTCCTTGCCAAGAGATCCATAAACATCAACAAAAACTGCAAGAAATAAGAAAAATCTATAAGAAAAATGTTGGAATACATTAACCAAGAGTCCAACATATATTTTGAAGAACCAAAACTAAATAACATTTGGTAGAAAATAGAATTAAGTGGACTAAGCGGGGCAGAAAATGCAACAATAGTGAAACTGCCAGTAAAGCTTGCAACTGAGCAAAAAAATTTAAAAAGCTTAATAATGTTTGATTTATTATATTAAAAATAATATGATTTACATAATTTCTAAGAATAAGTTTTTTTTTTGTAAAAAAAAAAAAAAAATCCTCCATATGCACAAAGGATGTCAAAAAATGATACATAAAAAAGTATTTGAGAGGTTTTTTAATCCTTATAATTAATTTATTATCTCAAAATAAGTTATGTCAGAATTACTATATCACCCATAGACAAGGATTACTTATCTCAGTACTAATTTCTCTATTCCTTTTAATTGTCATAATTTTCTTTTTGAGAGTTAAACAATATGAATTTCGACTAAAATATTAAAATATTTTTATCATATTAAGTATGGCACCCAGTGAAATTATCAAAATACCCCTAGAAAGACAATATGCACATTAACGCTTCTTCTCATGCTCCGTTTGCGAATTCGAGGTCAGATTTGCAATTAGCACAAAAGATTGAGTGGAAAAATAGTCTTAACCCGATTTTAGAGCAACCGAGTCAAAATAAAATTTTTCGTAATTAAAATCGAACCAGTGTGAGTGCGCGCCCAGAACGCGATGCGCCTAGGACACAGACTTACATTTGGTGATTTTTTTCCTCGACGCGTTCTAAGAATTTAGCAAAATACACATGTTCGCGCCCCATGCGCGACGAGATAATGGTATTACAGAGTGAAATTTCTCTTTTTATTTCTAAGAAAGGATAGTTTCAACTTTTCACACCCTTTTTATACCTAAAGTGCGACAATTTTCACCCAATTAATTCTAAAACATACTATTTCACCTCATTAACATTAGAGAAAGCTTCCAAGAACTCAAGCGTGTACTCTAAGGCAAGGTTAGGGCTTTCAAGAATTCTCCCCAATTCTTCCAAGAAGTTGATTCCTCAGGCATGTAAGGCTCACCAAAAGTTATTCTACTACTATTTTAGAATCTTTAATCACTATCTTCCACTCAAGATTACAATTACAAGTTGAGATCAAAGTTTCCTCCATTACTGGCAAATTTCATCAAAATACTGTTCATGTATATTTTCTTGATAAGGATCATGACTCTTGTTGATTTCATTATTGAATTAAGATATTGAGACAAGATTTACAGTTATGACTGAAATTATGAGAACATTGTCTCTATTTCATGAAAAGTTATAAAATTTACAGTTTTAGTTAAGTCTAAGAAGTATTTAGAACCTTGTGTTTTGCAAGATAACTGAGTAACTCAGTTATGTTTTGAGATACTTATAAAAATATCATTTTTGTTAGTCAAAGAAAGGATCAAGTTGAGAAAAGTTTAAGACATTAAAGGCTAAGTTGGGGTAAGTGCCAAAAGATGAAAGAGATATTTGAAAACTCCTACTCTTTAAGTTATGTGCATTACAAAAGTTATTTTAGGAATAGTATTGAGCATCGATATGAGCGAGAGTAATAATAATAACTTGAACTCATAAACTACGTAGCCAGCATAGGATAGGATTGCACCAAGGTACAACTCCTCACTTGCCACTGAGATGGCTTAGTTTTGGGATGGATGCACTCCCCTAGTTTTCGTTCCTTACCCTGACAAAATATGGGATGGTTTTTAGCAGCGTGGGGAAAGACGATGTATCACCACAAAACTCATAGTAGTGGTTGTAAGCTAGAGAAACTCCCCAAGTTAAAGAAAGTTAGTTTTACATATAGACTTTCAGCATATGTTCTATTTTCAGCATGTATTGTATTTATTACTTGTGCTACTTTGTTTTGAGATATGTTTTAGTTACTTTGAACATATTTCCTTACCCTGAGTTTCCGTTTTTGCCATTTTACATATTGTACAATCCACATACTAATGTCCTTAAGACCTGCATCATTTTATGATGCAGACGCAGGTAATAGTGTCCCTCAGCAGACGCTCCGTTAAGGACTAGACATCCATCCAGCTATTTGGTGAGGGTTTTGTTTGTTGTAGCTTGCCCTTACTTAGCTTCCTTCCCTAAGCTAACCTCATCTATGATGTTTCTATATGCCATCAGGAGAAGTCAGTCTGCGTAATCCGCAATCATGAACCCGGCTTTGCACTAAAAAAAGGTGCGTCTATATTTACTTTCATTCAAAACAAGTAGCTCAGTCGGTGTGGACAAGCAATAGGTTTTTGGGGTTAGCTCACCCTCGCGGGATCTGTCTAATTCACTAATTCAGCGGAAGATACCTCTTCTCAATCAGAGGATCGAAGTCATTACTTATGTTTTTTTCTCTCTAGTATTCTCTTTTCAGTTGTGGCTATCGTCGGCCTGCCTCAGTAATGATTTCAGACTATTCTTGTTAGAGGTTCCATGGATTATATTACAAGTGTTTCAGTTATTGTTTTCGGCTGTTATTGATATACTTCTTGTTAGATTGTTCAGACTATTACAATTTATTTCTTACATCTTATCTATGCCATTGTCAATTTATTTAAGTCTTCTGCTGAGTAAAGTAGCCAGGCCAAGTGGTTCTCTTGGGACCGGAGATGGATTCCAAGTGTCGGCCACGCCTACGGTGTGAATTCGAGGCGTGACAAACTTGGTATCAGAACACAGAGTTGAAGAATCCTAAGGATTCTATGGAACCGTATCTAGTAGGGTCTATATTATCTGTGTGAAGCATGCTACATCCATAATAAGGAGGCTACAAGGCATTAGGAAGTGTCACTATCGCTTATTATTCCCTCTCGTGCTTCAGAGTTTAACTCTGCTAAGTCCCTTCTAACTCGTGCGTTCATGCCTCGTTTTTTGCAGATCATCCCTCCACGTAGAGCCGTTGAACCAGCAAGGAGAAGAGGGCTCCCAACTAGGCGGAATGCAAACCATCCTGGCCCAATTCCTGAGGGACCTGGAGGTCCAGATGTGCCTGTTGACCAACCACTGCAAGCGGACATCTCGAATGCTGAGCTCCGCCAGACCATCCATACTTTGGCATAGATGGTCACTACACAGGGAGGTCGACTAGTAGATGGAAGGAACGATGGTTCAGATACCATCAGGGTTTGTGAGTTTCTAAGGATGAACCCACCTGAGTTCATGGGGTCTAATATGAAGGAGGATCCTGAGAACTTTATTGAGGAGCTCTAGAAAGTATTTCAGGTTAGGCACACATGTGATGTTGAGAGGGTTGAGTTGGCTACCTACAAGCTCAAAGGAGTATCTAGACATAAGTTTGATCAGTGGAAAGGAGGCAGAGCAAAAGGGGCACCAGCTTTGAGTTAGGCTGTGTTTGAGGAGGCCTTTCTAGGACAGTACTTTCCTAGAGAGTTGAGGCAGGCTAAGGCGAGGGAATTTCTTAATCTGAAGTAGGAGAATATGAGTTTGGGGGAGTACAACCTCAAATTTACTTAGTTATCCCATTATACTCTAACTATGATGGCAGACATGCGTACTAGGATGTACCTGTTTGTGTCAGGGCTCTCTCGAATGACCAAGAGTGAGGGCAGGAATGTTATGCTAATTGGGGATATGGACATAGCTCGCTTGATGACTTATGTACAACAGGTAAAGGAGGAAAAAATGCAGGATAGGGAGGAGTTTAGGAGCAAGAGGGCCAAGACATCAGGCCAGGAGATAGGTAAGAGGGGGGCTGGAAATGGCAATCACTCATCCTTTAGCCTAAGATATCTGGACCAGCACCCTCATCTACTGGTGCACCTGCACCGAGGGTTAGGAATGAGTAGGAATCACAGAATTGCAGGCTTCAGGGCAGCTATTCACAGGGTAGCATATCTCAAGGATCGACTCATTACCCCATTTGTGGCAAGTGTGGCAGTTCTCATCCAAGAGGGTGCCTTATAGGCACAAATGGTTGTTTCAAATATGGTCAGGTGGGACACTTCTTGAAGGATTTTCCTATGGGAAGGTAGAACACGAGAGATAACAAATCTTAATCAATTTCTTCAGCACCACAGGGTAAGCCAATTCACAGGTATACTACATCTGGAGAAGGTGGGGGCACAAACATCTTATATGCCATGACCACTAGATAAGAGCAGGAGAACTCACCAGATGTGGTTACCGGTATGCTCAAAATCTTTACCTATGATGTATTATTAGACCCAGGTGCCATATTGTAGTTTGTGACTCCCTATGTAGCTATGAAGTTT
This sequence comes from Solanum clarkiae, assembly GCA_011800125.2. Classification (NCBI taxonomy): domain Eukaryota; kingdom Viridiplantae; phylum Streptophyta; class Magnoliopsida; order Solanales; family Solanaceae; genus Solanum; species Solanum clarkiae. The sequence goes on from JAABOM020058833.1 coordinate 8,532, forward strand.
GGGGTCAGTCCAGAATGTCTTTTAAGTCTTTCAGTGTTTCCACCCTTACGGAGAGTCTATCCTAGTCCAAAGAATTTATAGGAGCTGTCCAGTATCAGTTTATTATAAAGATATCGTAGCTAATTTGATTCAGTTAGACATGATAGATTTTGACATCATCCTAGGCATAGACTGGCTTCATGCTGGTTATGCCTCCATAGATTGTAGAACCAGGGTGAAGAAATTTTAGTTTCCTAACGAGCCAGTCTTAGAGTGGAGGAGTAGCTCAGTTTTTCCTAAGGGTCAGTTTGTCTCATATATCAAAGCCAGAAAGTTAATTTCCAAAGGGTACATATACCACCTAGTAAGAGTCAAGGATTCTAGTGTTGAGGCACCACCTCGTCAGTCTATCCCTGTTATGAATGAGTTCCCAGAAGTCTTCCTGAGGATCTTCTCGGAGTCTCTCCTGATAGGGAGATAGACTTTGGGATAGATATCCTCCCAGATACTTAGCCCATATCTATTCCTCCATATGGTATGGCTCCTTCAGGGATAAAAGAGTTGAAAATGCAACTAAAAGACCTCCTAGATAAGAGTTTCATTAGACCAAGCATCTCACCTTAGGGTGCTCCAGTTCTCTTCGTGCGCAAAAAGGATAATTCTCTTAGAATGTTCATAGATTATCGTCAGTTGACTAAGGTCACCATAAAGAACAAGTATCCTATTCCCAGAATTGATGACTTAGTTGACCAACTATAGGGTGCTACTTATTTCTTCAAAATAGACCTCAAATCTGGGTACTATTATCTTAAGGATAGATAAAGAGACATCCCTAAGACAACTTTTAGAACTCGCTATAGTCATTATGAGTGTTTGGTCATATCATTTGGGCTGACAAATGCACCAGCAATTTCATAGATCTTATGAATAGGGTGTTGACGCCGTATCTGGATATGTTCATCATTGTGTTCACAGATGACATCCTGATCTACTCTCGTAACAAGGAGGAACATGCTAACCATCGAAGAATTATCCTTCAGACCCTTGAGGACCAGTAGTTGTATGCCAAATTCTGGTTAGCATATGTGGCATTTTTGGGTCATATCTTTTCTGGTGAATGCATTCAAATTGATTTCCAAAAGATTGAGGCATTAAAGAATTGGCCAAGGCCCATAACTCCAATGGAAATAAGGAGTTTGTCGGGCTTGGCAGGTTACTACAGATGTTTTGTAGAGGGATTTTCTTTTGTCTCAGCTCCCTTGACTAAGCTAACTCGGAAGAAGGTTAAGTTCGTATCGTCAGAAGCTTGTGAGAAGAGTTTCCAAGTGTTAAAAACTAGGCTGACTACAGCCCCAGTCTTATCCCTACCCAAGGGAGCCGATGACTTTGTGGTATACTGTGATGCTTCCAAAGTTGGGTCGATGCATATTAATGCAAAGAGCAAAGGTGATAGCAGATGCCACTAGATAGATTAAGATCCATGAGAAGAACTACCCCACCCACGATATTGAGCTTGCTCCTATGGTGTTTGCTCTAAAAATCTGAAGACACTATCTCAACGATGGGCATGTAGATGTATTTACGAACCACAACAGCTTACAATATATATTCAGCCAGAAGAAGCTAAATTTGAGGCAGAGGAGGTGGTTGGACCTATTGAAAGACTATGACATGAGCATCCTCTATCACCCAGGTAAAGCTAATGTATATGACATGAGCATCCTCTATCACTCAGGTAAAGCTAATGTAGTTTCTAATGCACTTAGCAGGTTGACCATGGGGAGCACTGCACACATTGAGGATGAAAAGAAAGAATTGGTTAAAGAAGTGCACAGACTAGCCCGTTTGGGGTATAAATTGAAGATTCTGACATGGGTGGTTGATGCTATTCACGCTCAAATACGAAAGCGGTTGCTGTCAGCAATTAACCTAACCGAAGGTTAGGGTCGAATCCACAGGGAATATAGGTCTTAACTACAAGAATCCACTACTAATCGTTTCAAGCATAAATAACTAAAATATCTAAATGAGAGGGGGGGTTATGATTCAAAAACAAAGTAAAATAAACACTAAACTATGATGCGAGAAAACACTCAATTTTAGGGAAAACTTGGGAATTGTGTTCACCATGGTTTGTTGACTCAATTATCCTAGGTAACGTAGCTACAATTGGAAATCTGCATGCAGGACGGTAATTTAGGTTCTTCCAGTCCTCTTGTGAAGGTGAAGGTCGATTTCACCATGGCGCTTGGTCAGCCACCATGACCTGCCAACTAATAATTGTCCTAGTTAATCTCTCCTTGGTCAAGTTTCGTTGATTAGACGAGAACACATCAATCAAATCCTATCATCTACTTCCCTTTTCCTATATGTCACTATCTTGGTTGGGCTGGTGATAGTAAGTGGAGTTTGGTGTTGGCCACCACCAAACAACAATCATAATGAAGGAAAATAGACAATACATGCAAACCCCAATCATAGAAATGCGATAAACCTAGATTATTTCAAGTCAACTACCCGTGATTCCCATAACCCTAAGTTGTAGGTGCTTAGCTACACATAGCTAAGGCAAAACAAGTAAAAATGCAAATACAAGACATAAGTGAAAGTTTTACCAAAAATAATGAAGAGTGTAGGCACCAAAAGTGTCAAACCCAAAAGCTTGATTGATCAACAATGAGTACAAAGAAAGATTTTGCAATCCCGAAAATGGGTTTTCCAAGAGAGAATAATAAACTAAATTATTGAATCCCCTCATAAAAACCTAACTTGATGTATTTATAGTGTTTACAAATAAAGCCTAAAAATAACACAGAAAAGACAGCTAACAGCTAGTATGCCTTGCAGGTACGACTCGTAGTGTGAGCTACGAGTCCTAGTTGGGGTCTTGTATCAGGATCTTGGCATCATGGACTAAACTGGTACGACCCACAGTATGAGTCATTGCTTGAGTTCAACTCGTATGTGCCTCTAGTAGTCTTAGCCTTCAGTTTTTAGTCCAATATTTTGGCTTTCTGATTCCTGCTATGAGTCCACCTATACGAGTCATGGTGAAATTATGACTCATTGGATGGCCTCGTAGGGGTGTGCTCCACTTAGAAAATTTCTGAATTTTGGTCTCTGTTTCTTGCTATGACACACCCTATGACTCATAGCTTAGGCTACGACTCATATGTGAGCTCGTACAATTCAGCAAAATCTGCAACTTTTCTTCAAAATCACACCAACCTAATTTTTCTACAGTAACAACACAAAAACACATAAAAACCATAAAAAGTCACATTAAGAACTCACAAAATCCCTTGTTTTGGGCATCAAATCTGTTGTATTTTGACAGCACGTCAACTCCCTCAACTTAGAATTGTTTTTTGTTCTCAAGCAATGACTCAATCAAGCAGACAATGAGTAATACATAGTAGCTACACTAATGGCATATACAACAACTCCTTTGATTCAGGTACCCAACTACTGTTTGCAAAACAGGATTGCAAAGTTACTAAGAAAAACCAGAACATAATGAGATACCTGGCAATCCAACTATACAAGCTAAGGAGCATCAACCGTCCACAATCGCTGGTATAGTCATATGCTACTTAAGTAATGCAAATGCCCTCACTAGAAAGAAGTCCCTTATACTTACTAAAAAAGCATTTAGAATTCCGGGACTGAGGAAACATTCTCACTCTCACAATTGAAATTTATGCATACTGACTAACACCATAGGCTTGCCTCTATACTCATCTCTGGCTTGGTGATAAAGTGGATTTGGATTACTTTAGGACTTATGGGCTTGTAATATAGGTTTAGGGGGCTTTGGTATGGCATATTAGGCAAGTAGTGACTAAATGCTATCCTTGAACCATGTTTACCAACAGTTTTTGCTTTCATAATCTAACCCTTTTCAATAAGTCTATACTTATTCTCCTGTTTTGAACTTTTCTTGAGTGTTTTCTTTCTATTTTCAATTGTGCCTTATTTCTGAACTCAATTCTTGCTACTTTTCTCAATTCAAGGCACTTATCTTTTTCTCTTTTTCTTCACTCGGCTCATTGATTTTTCATTTCTTTCTTTATTCCCCAGCTAACCACCTCATTGTCATTGCTTTACCACAATAAGGGCCAACCTCAACTTAGGCTTTAAGCCTGAGATGAAATACACAATATCTATTCCTCAAACTAGGGCCACAACTTGTAGCCACCCTCAACTTAGGCTTTTAGCCTCAATTAAGGTTCACATGTCCAAGGATAGACCAGGGCCAAATTCAAGGTATTTCATCAAACAAGGTTAAGCTAGCAAGATATCAAAAAAGAATGAGTATATGAGAAGCTTAAAAATTTGGAACAAGGGATTCACTCACTCATTTGGTGGGTGATTTAGGACAAAAGTGAGTTCACTCAAAGAACAAAGAACTAAGATCCTTTCCATATCCACCACATCACCAAACCAATCTTAGAGTACTAAAGCAAGTTCTGAGTCCATACAAGATACATGAATGCAGCAAAATAAGCTCATAACACATATGGAATTGCATCCACAATCAAGTATAGCTTCACAGGTCATGCTTCTAGCCTCATCTTACCTTCAAAATATCAACACAAACATTGCCAAATGCTCAAAAATATGTGAATGCATCAAAAACGACAATCTTAAAAATTTTGAGGGTACCCAATTTTTCATTAAAACTTTAAAACACATCTAAAGATTATGTATATGCCAACAGATAACTCTAATATGAATTTACAAATTGTCTACAGTACCTAAACAAGCCATCTCAACAGAAAAGTAAACATTCACAAGTAAAAAGAATCACGACAAGAAAACCTTGGGATAACAAATAGGGAAAGTTACGGACTCGAGGTTACTCAGACTTCACCTTAATCCATGACTTCCCACACCCCACCAAAATAGGATACTTTATCCTCAAAGTAAAACATATAGAATACGAAAATATGCAAACATAACATACA
>JAABOM020058834.1:0-13476 GCA_011800125.2 Solanum clarkiae
TGAGAAAAGCACTTTATGGTTTAAAGCAGTCTCCTCGTGCTTGGTTTGGAAGATTTAGTGATGCAGTGGTTTCTTTTAGCATGCGTAGATGTAGTGTTGACCGTTCTGTCTTTAGTATGTCTTTCAAAGCTGGCTGTGTTATTCTTTTGGTATATTTGGATGATATCATTATTACTGTAAGTGATAGTAATGGCATACAACGACTTAAACAATTCTTACAACAAAAATTCAACACAAAAGATTTGGGTCGACTTTGCTACTTTCTTGTAGTTGAGGTTGCTTACTCTGATGCTGGCATTGCTCTCTCCCAAAGGAAGTACATATTGGCATATGCTAGACTTCAAGATTGCAAACCTATAGATACTCCCATGGATCCCCTTGGGAAACTTGATTATGAGAAAGGAGATCTTCTGCATGATCCAGAGAAATATCAGAGACTAGTGGGTAAGTTAAATTATCTTAACATTACTTGACCGGATATTTTATTTGTTGTTAGTGTGGTTAGTAAGTTCATGGTGCCCCTCATATTCCTCACTGGCAAGCAGTCCTTCAGATTGTTCGATATTTGAAAAGAGCCCCTGGACAAGGATTGGTCTTTCGCAATCAAGGCCATCTCCACTTATCAGGGTATTCTAATCTAGATTCATTAAGGGTGATAGGATATTCAGATGCTGATTGGGCAGGCTGTCCAATGGATCATCGATCCACTACTGGTTATTGTGTTTTCCTAGGTGGGAACCTGATATCATGGAAGAGCAAGAAACAATCTATAATTTCATGCTCTAGTGTGGAGGTAGAGTATCGTTCCATGGCTAATGTGACAGGAGAATTACAATGGGTTCGGATGTTATTATCTGAAATTAGACTACCAACGACAGACGAATCTACTCTTTGTTATGATAATAAATCTGTTATGCATATTACAAATGATCCAGTTTTCCATGGATGAACAAAGCATATTGAAGTAGACTGTCACTTCGTTCGTGAGAAAGTACGTGGTGGAGACGTTCGATTAGTTCATACTCGCTTTGAAGAACAACTTGCTGAAATCTTAACCAAACCTCTTAGAAAAAGTCATATTTCTTATATTTGCAACAAGTTAGGTCTATTTGACATGTACACCCCAACTTGAGGGGGAGTGTTATTTATATAGAAGTGGGAAAGGAAATATATCCCATATTGGTTAAGTTAAACACCATACTCCTTCTTCTAGCCTATATAAAGGGCTTCACTTGTACAATGTTAAATAACCCTTAGAAATATATCTTTTATATTTCCTTTATATGTTTCAACATGTATTATCACTCATCTTAAGCTAGGATTGAAGAGAAGTCCATCCTTCAAAAAAAATAAGTTAAGAGAGTAAGAATCCCTCACAACTAAGGTAAGTTACTGCACTTTTCTCCCTCTCTTGTGCTTAAGTTAATTAGGGCATTGTGTATATGTTAGTGAGGTCGTAGTGATCCTTTTTACATGATGTAATCTTGTGGGAAGGTTGTCTAGTGGTTTGTGTATGTTGAGGCAACCATGGAGGGGAGTCCCCTTTAACTTCAATTGTGAGCTCATTTTAGAATTTAAAGTGTAATGCTAGTAGAAACTCATGAGAACAATGATTGGATACCATAACTTCGTATTGCTCTTGTTACATTTTGATACTTATGGGTTGTCTTATGTATGTGATGATAAGAGGTGTGAACACAAATGCAATTAGTGGAGAAGAAGTTGAAGAAACACCTTAGCTTGGTAATTATGGGCTTGCTTCCTGAGTATAACTTATGGGTGTGAGTGAACTGCCTAAATGTGTTTATTGTAAGGATCCAGACTTGGTACGACCTTTATGGTTCTTAGATTTGGGTTCCAGAAATTTTTGACCAAGGTGACACTTTATGCATACCTCCACAAGTCTTGTCGCCCACAAGGGGCTATATGGAGGGGCCTTAAGGTGACCCTTGGCCTTGTGTATCATGTTTTTGCCCTAACTTGGAGTTTAAGACCAAGTCATCCACCACATGAATCATACGGTTCGTATGGAACTTTATGGACCATGTGGAAACTTGTGTGAAGTGACCTTAGCCTTAAAAATCACATTTTGGCTAATGCTTAGATTACATGAAACTCTCAAGGTCTGTATCTCTTCAAGGGTCGTGAGTCCCTCTCCATATAGGCGTGGAGTGAAAATCTAAGTATGGGATCACCATCTCGGAACATTATCAATGATGAATTTTCCGAAGTGAGGTATCATGAGAGGCTACGCGGTCGATGTGACCTCTACACCATCCATGAAGGGCTCCGTATGGGTGTTGGCGTGCAAATTTTCTAATTATGGAATTAGCATTTCAGACCTTCATTGGTGGAAATTTTTTTATGGATGGATTCACAGTTTGTGTGACCTTGTACGGTCATATGACCCTCTGACAGAACCCTTGACAACATCTTTCTATTCGTTTCATTAATGGCATTTTCATAATTTTGGATTCTCCTATGGGACTTTTGCGACTTCCTATGCTATTCTAAGGCATTCAAATGACCTATACATTTCTTCTCTCATTCAAATTCGTTCTCTCACTTAGAATTATATTCAAACTCTCTTAAGAACTCCTCTCAAAGACTCTAGCGAAGGCTTAGCTTGGGAATCAAGGAAGAGCTCCATTCTTCATCAAATTCTTCTTGTTTCTTCTTGGTGAAATTTGGTATGTGGGATTGATTCATGGTCTATTTCGACCATGAAGACCCAAACTCTTTTACACTTGATTTTTAGAATTTAAGCTCACTTAAATTATGAATTTTTAAGATTATTATTTAATTGATTCAAGTGAGATATGGGTTATGTTTATTTTTTGATATTAAGTTGATTTAAGCCCTAATACGTTGAAATGCATGATGATTATGAATGTTTGAATAGGCATTGTCCCTTTAAAGATTGATTTAAGCATGGGTAATCTAAGTTGTGATTTGAATATGGATTTTACTTATGGATTTACTTACATTACATATTTAATTGTTGACTTAATATTGAAAGTCTGTTGCCTACACTATTTTCAACCCATTCATGGCTAAGGTTTTTATGAAGATTATGAAGTGGGATATGACTCAATTATGTTTTATAAATATGATTTTGATAAAGGTATGGTAATAACAAGAATATGATCACATAAATGTCAATGATATGTCCCTTTGAGCAACTCCAGGTGTTTACACCACATTGATATATGAGAATGAGCTATTCCTGTGCATGAACATTTTCTTTGAAGTATGATTTTGCTTTTTATCCCAAGTATGAATGATTATGAATGTTTAGCATTTAAGCCTAAGTATGCATTAGAAATGATTTGAAAAGACTTGCATGTCTTTTGAAAGCATGTATACATATATATATTCTTGTGGGATGATGACCTAGCACCGAGAAGACTTGTGGGAGGGGGGCTATGTCCAATGGTCCAGTACCCAAGTCCGATGACTATGTGTCACCCATTTGCATATGTTTATAGTAGCCTTTTACCTAAATAGGGGTTCTCGTAAGGTACAATTACATCTTTGATATGATATGATATCAAAATCCTATCTGAAATAGGTATTCCCATAAGGAAAGTTGCTTCTCCAAAATGGGGGTGCCCGCTAGGAGAAGTATTATTTACCTTTGTCAAGTAGACCACCTCTTATTTAGTGTGGGGAATACATCAAGATTCCAAGTAATAGGTCACTTGGTCTAATATATTGATTGAGGTCACATCCCCACCAGAGGTGAGCATTATGGTATTTCAGGAATCATTGGTTTCATGGAATATCATATATTACTAGAGGCATTGTTGGACATCTTGTAGACTCTTATACGGATATATGCTATGTGTTGTATTCAGGAATTATGATTATGATTATAGCTATCTATCACATATTTTTATTACAAATTGTTTGAGAGTATTATGGAACGGATTTATGTTATGATGTGGAAGATCCTAAGTCCCTATTTGCCCACATAGAGCGAGTCATACTTACCCGCCTCTTAGTCTTTATGTGCTATGTGTTATGCGAATCCATGTTAATCTCTATCATTATAATATCTCCGTAGCATGAGTCCTATTTTCTCGTCTCTTAGAACAATGTTTTTACTACTCATATGTTCTTTTGAACCGATTATGTTTGAATGGATGCTATGAGGCTTGTTTGGGAACTCTCGGACTCCAATTCACCATGTCACTTCAAAGTCCCTAAGTACGGATCATGACATTTATTCACTACTAATACTAGTTTCATCCCCTACTTAATTATTGATAAATATTTGGAAAAAGGGGAGGTTACTTTTGTAGTGATAACAAGGTGGAACGACAAGGTATGTAAGCCTATCTGGTGTTCATGCTTTAATAATAAAGTGGTTGCGAAAAACAGTAAACCTAACTAGAGGTTAGGGTCAAATCCAAAGGGAATACGGAGATTGACAATAGAGATCCACTATCAATCATTTCAAGCATTGATTACAGAAATCTCTAAATGGGGGTTTTTTGTGACTCAAGAACAAATATAAAAATGACCACTACACTAATTATGCGCCAAGATATTCAAATTTAGGGACAACTTGGGAATTGTGTTCCCCATGATTTTTTGACTTAATTACCCTAGACAACATAACCCCTGATTGAGAATTTGTATGCAGGATGGTAATTTAGGTTCTTCCACTCCTCTTGTAAAGGTAAAGGTTGAATTTCACCATGGCTCTTGGTTGGCAACCATCGTGTGCCATATAACCGTTACCCATTATCCTAGTCAACCTCCCATTAGTAAGGTTTGGTTGATTAGATGAGAAAAAGTCAATCAAATCCCATTGTCTACTCCCATTTTCCTATTCGTCACTACCTTGGTCCGGATCGTGATAGTAGGCGAGGTTTGGTTTGTCCACCACCGAACATCAATCAAAATAAAGGAAAATAAACAAAATATGCAAAACCCCAATCAAAGATATGCAAAAAGTCTAGGTTATTTAAAGTCAACTACTTATGCTCCCATAACCCCGAGTTATGGGTGCTTAGCTTCTCATGGCTAAGGCAAAATAAACAACAATGAAGATAGATGACATAATTGAGTGTTTACCCAAAACAATGTCGAAAAAGAACACCTCAAGTTGCAAACCATAAGCTTGATGGAGAATGAGTACAATGCGATTTTTGCAATCCCCAAAAGTGGGTCTTCAAATTTAAAATGAAAATCTAAACTAAGCCCTAGAGAAACTGTTAGAATATTAAAGAGATGATATTCAAAGTGTTCTACAAATATTCAAGTCTGAAGTCCTCTTTCTAAAACCCTATCAATTAGTAATTACACTATTTAAAATTTCACACTAAAAATTAAACAAAAAAGACAACTGGCAGTAAGTACGTCACATAGATATGACTCGTAGGGTGACCTACTGAAACTACACCAAAAAGTGTTCGACAATGTGCTTCAGAATGCCTCGAATTTTAAATTCCATATATCTCATAATCCATGTGTGATATCAAATATCTGACTTCATATTCTTATTTAGCGCATCATAATTAGGGGGAGAAGGGTCTAATCTCGATTTAAGAGCGAAAAATTAGCGATTATATTTTTTCAAGAATGCAATTTCCAGAGAGGAATCAGCGTCGCTTCCGCGACACGCCTCTATGTAAAAATGTGTCTATTTTTTTAGTTTGGTCCAAGACTTCTAAGTCTTGGGCCTAGGTGTTTTCAAACGTGTTCCTAAACATTCCCAAATACTCACTCAAACACTTAGCGATATTTTCACTCCCAAATACAAGTCTCAAGCCCTCATCCGGAACTAAGGTTTTCCTTAAATATTCTTCTTCAAGCTTCAAGTCTCCATCTCCAATCTTACATATGTGTGTTTCTTTCATGGATTCCTTTCACCTATGATAACCAAGCGTCCTTTTACTCAAATTACATGATTTAAAGTTGATTTACAAATAGGTCTGGCTTATTATGAAATTCACTGCGCACTATGTTGAAGCTATATGAAATTTTGACCGTTTTGCTATGTTTAAAGCTATAAATATTTGATCTATTGTAAGACTTGAGGAGGGGTATATTTCTTGAGGGTTTGGAAAGGTGCAGATTTATGGTTATACAAGGAATTTTATTGTGTGATTTCATCTCTATATTTCATGGTTTTATACTAACATTACACACCCCCCTCAGTGTCTGATAAAATGTCTGAATATGGTTTCTTGAGGAGTTGAAGGTCCAAAGCATGAGATATAATATGATTGACTATACGATGATAAAATAAGCTTATGTATATGATATACTCTGTATGAAATGTTGCGTTAGACCATGCCGGATCCGGGGGGACTAAGAGCCCAAATAACTGAGGTGTGGTTTATACTCATCAACTGTGGTGGGGATTTATACTCATAAATCGAGGTGAGGATTTGTGCTCATCAACCATGTGAGGGGTTTGTACTTCGCCACTGTGGTGATAAGGTGAAATTATCATAACCACCTAAGGGGTTTGTACCACACCACCAAAATGATAGGATGAAACATTTATCAACCAACCAATGGGTTTGTACTTTTGAAATCTAGCTTGGTCTCTTCTACAAATATGATATCCTATATGAGCATAAGCTACTTAAGCATGTTTTACTTATGCATTGATCATACATCTCATATTGTTATATTATGCCTATTGCCTATTGTTACACACTTTTAGTATGATGCCTAATTCTCGTTGCATTGCATCGAACATACTTAATACATTCGAATGTATTAACACATACTCTTGCCTACATTATATCACCACATAGGAACCAATGCCCAAGTTGATCATCCTACTCCTCCACATGGCTTGTATGATACTACTTAAGGTAGTTGGTGAGTCCTCCACTTTGGGGTCCCTAGTCTATGTTGCTTTTATTATGTATTGAGACATTCTTCTTTATTATCTATTTTCACTATGAGGGTGAGCCCGGTTTCTTGTCTTGGCCCCCGCTCATATCTATGCATTAGAGTTGTTTGTTAGACATGTTATGTATCTATGATATAAGCTTTAACTCCTTATCTCTTGATTATGGTATGCAAGTTTTCCTCTTAGCCCCTTTTCCCTTATTCTTACTCTTTATATCTTTTATATGCTTCCACGACCGATGATGTGAAATGAAAAGTAAAGAGGCTTATTTGGAGTTCCTTCAGGTTTCTCATTTGCCGTGCCACGTCTAGGACGTTGGCTTAGGTCGTGACAAACTTGGTATCAGAGCGCTATGTTGATAGATCCTCGGAGTCCAACACACCGCGTCAACTAGAGTCCTATTCATTGTTTGGAAGCACACCATGACTATGAGTAGGAGGCTATGAGACGTTTTAGGAAATGTTTTCCTTCTTCATATTCTAAGTCATGCTATAGAGTTGTGGTAAGTTTTTCCCCCTAACGATTGTTCTTTTCAATGCTAGATCATGCAAAACACTTGAGGAAGAAGGGTCCAAACTCTCGAGGACCAACCTACCAATGGTGAGCTCTGGGAATGCTCTTACTATGCTTGCCCAAGTTATATCCAACCATGTAAATCAAGGGACCCAAGCCCCTCATGCTACTACCTCGGGAGCTAGGGTAAGAAACTTCATGACGATGAATCATCCGGTATTCTATGGGTCGAAGGTGGATAAAGATCCACAAAAGTTCATTTATGAAGTCTACAAGATCTTGATTATCATGGGTGTTGGGACGATTGGAAAGGCAAAGTTGGCGGCGTACCATCTCAAAGGGGTATCCCAAATATGGTATGATCAATGAAAGCGTAAGAAGGGAATTGAAAATGTGGTTCTTTGGGAGGAGTTCAAATCGACTTTCCTTAATTGGTTTTTCCTTCTTGATCTTAGGGAAGCTAAGTTGGTTATGAACTTGAAACAAGGTGATATGAGTGTGAGGGAGTATTCCCTCAAGCTTAATCTACATTCAAAGTATGCTCCTCATTTGGTGGTTGATCCTAGATCTAGGATAAATAAGTTCATAATGGGGGTCTCCGACTTGGTAAGTGAAGAATATCGGTCTGCCATGCTAATGAGTGACATGGACTTTCCTCGATTGATGATCTATGCCGAGCAAATGGAGGAGGAAAAATTGAAGAAGAGAAGGGGGCATGAGGCCAACAGGGCCCGATTTGAGAGTAAGTTCCAAAAGTGTGCTAGATTTTGTTAAGGCCAACGGTCTTCTCATGATACTTATAGGGGCTTTGCGAATGACTTCCCTAGGCCTCAAGGTTTAGGTGGTATGGCTACTATTGATTTGTTACCTAAATGTGGAAGGAGTCATGGAGGCCCATGTTTGAAAGGTTCTAATGCATGCTTTTAATGTGGGGAACTTGGTTACAAGAAGATGAATTGTCCAAGAAACTATGGCAAGGGTCGAGGTGCAAAAGCAGTTCCATTAGGTAGAGGTTGTCCTCAAGGTGGTACTCCAAGGCACAATAGGTTTTATGCTCTACCTGGGAGGCAAGGGGTTGGTGAGGTTCCCGATGTTGTTACCGATATGTTGAAAATCTTTGACTTTGATGTATATTCTTTGGTTGATCCGGGTGCCACTTTTTCCTTTGTTACCCTTTTTGTTGCTAAAAAATTCTAGCTTGACCCCGAGTTGTTGCATGAGTCATATGAAGTGTCTAATTTTATTGGTTCCTCTATTGTTGCTAGGAAAGTTTATAGGAGTTGTCCTATTTGCATTTTTCAAAAGTTGTTTCCTTGTGATCTTGTTGAATTAGACATGGTAGATTTTGATGTCATTCTTGGGATGGATCGGTTGCATTCCTACTATGCTTCTATTGATTGTAGAACTCGTAGGGGCAAGTTTTAGTTCCCTAATGAACCTCTCCTTGAGTGGGAAAGTCAAGATTTAGTGATCAAGGGTAGACTCATTTCATGCATTAAAGACCGTAAGTTGATCTCTAAGAGGTGTCTTTATCATCTTGTGATGGTTAAAGATATGGAGTCCAAAGTCCCTTCCATAGAGTCAGTTTTGGTTTAAAACGAGTTTCTTGATGTCTTCCCAAATGACCTTCTCGATGTTCTTCCCGAAAGGGAAATAGATTTTTATATAGACCTCCTCCTTGATACTAAATGTATCTCCATTCTCCCTTATCATATGGCCCCGACAGAGTTGAAGGAGTTAAAGTAACAATTTAGAGATTTCTTGGAGAAGGAATTTATTAGACCTATTAAATCACCTTGGGGTGCCGCAGTGTTGTTTGTGAAAAAGAAGGATGGGTCACTTCGAATGTGCATTGACTATCGGCAATTTAATAGGGTCACCATCAAGAATAGATATCCTCTTCCAAGGATTGATGACTTGTTTGACCAATTGCAAGGGGCTAGCTTCGTCTCTAAGATTGATCTACGGTCCGAGTATCATCAAGTGAGAGTAAGGGAGTGTGATATTCCCAAGACGCCTTTGGAATAGATATGGGCATTATGAGTTTGTTGTAATGTCGTTTGGGTTGACCAATACACCGGCCATCTTCATAGGCCTAATGAATAGGGTCTTCAAACCTTACCTTGATTTCTTTGCTGTGTTCTTCATTGATGACATTTTCATCTATTCATATAGTAGGGAGGAGCATATTGTGCATTTGAGGGATGTGTTACAAAGATTGAGGGAGGAGAAATTATATGCCAAATATGAAAAGTATGAATTTTGGTTGAAGGAGGTAGCATTCTTAGGTCATATGGTGTCAGGGGATGGTATAAAAGTTGATCCTAAGAAAATCGATGTGATTGGAAATTTGCCTAGACGATTGACCCCGTCAGATATTAGGAGCTTCTTGGGGATAGTGGGTTATTATAGAGGGTTTGTGTATGGGTTCTCCTCTATTGCTTCCCATATGACAAAATTGACTCAAAAGAAGGTTAAGTTTGTGTCGACTGATGAGAGTGAGAGGTGCTTCCAAACATTGAAAGACAAGCTTGTGTCCACTCCTATATTTTCACTATCGGATAGGCTTGAGGGATTTATGGTGTATTGTGATGCTTCCTAGTTTGTTTGGCTTGCGTGTTGAAGAAAAATGGTAAGGCCATAGCTTATTATTCTACAAAACTCAAGGTACATTAAAGGAACTACCGTACCCATGATCTAGAGTTAGCCACCATTGTGTTTGCATTAAAGATTTGGCATCAATACTTGTATGGGGTGCATGTGGATGTGTTCACCAATCATAAGAGCCTCCAATATGTCTTCACTCAAAAGGATCTCAACTTGAAAAAAATAAGATGGTTAGAACTTCTTAAAGACTATGATATGAGTGTGCACTATCATTCGGGTAAGGCAAATCTGGTAGCGATTGCTTTGTGTCGGGTGCCTATAGGTAGCCTAGGTCATGTTGATGGTGGTGATAAGGAGATAGCTAGGGAGTTGCATAAATTGGCTAGATTGGGGGTTAGGTTGGAAGAGGTTGGTGATGATGATGTTGTTGTTGTTGATGGGTCTAAGACTTCATTGGTTGATAGGTGACAGTAAAACAAGATCTATACTCCTCCTTGCTTGAATTGAAGGCCTTCGTGAAAGAGGGCAAAGTAGAGGTTTTCTCCTATGGGGGAGATGGGGCACATAGGTACCAAGGTAGGTTATGTATGCCTTATGTTGATGGTTCGAGGGAAAAGATCCTTAATGAGGCCTATAACTCTTCTTATTCTATCCACCCCGGTTCCACCAAAATGTACAGAGAGTTAAGGGACGTGTATTGGTGGGGAGGCGTAAATAGGGACATTGCAAAATTCATTTCTGGTTGCCATAGTTGTCAACAAGTCAAAGCCGAACATGAAAGGCCGGGTGGCCTAATCCAAGACATAGAGATTCCCACTTGGAAGTAGGAGGTGATTTACATGGATTTTATGGTTGGGTTGCCCAAGACTAGAAAAGGTTTTGATTCCATTTGGATGGTGGTTGATAGGATGACGAAATCAGCTCACTTTCTACTGGTTAAGACCACATATGGGGCTGAAGTGTATGCAAGGTTGTACATCCATTATTTATTGAGGTTACATGGGGTTCCTTTATATATCATATCAGATCATGGTTCACAATTCACTTCACCCTTTTGGGGGTCTTCTCTAAGGGATCTTAGTACAAAAGTTCACCTTAGTACGACCTTTTATGCCCAAACGGATGGCCAAGACAAAAGGTCCATTCCAACCCTTGAAGATATACTTAGGTCATGTTTATTGGATTTTAGGGGTTTTCAGGATGACTATCTACCTTTGATTGAGTTTGCCTACAACAATAGCTATCACTCTAGCATCAGTATTGCTCCTTTTGAGGCTTTTTATGGGAGATGTTGTAGATCAAGCATCAGTATTGCTCCTTTTGAGGCTTTTTATGGGAGATGTTGTAGATCACCGGTTGGTTGGTTTGACTTTGGAGAGGTGGCTTTATTGGGAATAGATCTGGTTATGGAGACTCTTGAGAAGGCTAGGATGATTAGAGAAAGGTTAAAGACATCCTAAAGTCGTCAAAAATTCTATCCCGATATGAGAAGAAGAGACCTTGAATTCAAAGTGGGTGACTGGGTTTATTTGAAAGTTTCCCCAATGAAAGTTGTGCTCCATTTTGGTAAAAAGGGGAAGTTGAGTCCAAGGTATGTTGGTCCTTATGTTGTCTTGATGAGGGTTGGCAAGGCAGCTTATGAATTGAAGTTGCCTAGTGAAATAAATTTGGTTCATCCGGTGTTCTATGTCTCTATGTTGAGAAAATGTGTTGGTGATCCTAATGCAATTATGCCTCTTGATGTTGTGGGTGTTTTTGAAGATAACTTGACTTATGAGGAGACTCAAGTTCATATTTTGGATAGGCAATTGAAGAGACTGAGGAACAAGGAGGTGGCATCTGTTAAGGTCCTTTGCAGGAACCAACAAGTCGAAAGTGCTACATGGGAGGCCGAAACGGATATGCAAAAGCGGTATCCTTAAATTTTCCTCTATACTCTAACCTAAGGTACTAATTATAAGTCCCCTATGTGATTTCAATTCTTGTATTTCATCCCCTATTCATTCATACGCATTCATGTTTAAGTTGGCAAGTTTGTGATGATTTTACACTTATATTGAGATTTGAAAAATGGTGTTTTGAGATGTAATGTTGCATTCTTGTTGGGGCTAATTTGTTTATGATCACTCTTGTCTTTTACATTTCTTTTACATTCATAGATGAATGTTTTCCAAGCGGAGATACTAAAACAACCCCAAAAAGTACCCGAAAATGTGCCTCAGAATGCTCAAAATTTTAAATTCTATATACCTCAAATTCCATATGCGATATCAAAAATTCAACTTCCTATTCTTGTTCATGGGGCCAATGTTAGGGAGAAAAGGGTCTAACCTTGATGAAAGAGTGAAATATTAGCAATTATAACTTTTTAAGAATGCAATTTCTAGAGTGGAATCCATGTCGCTTCCATAACGTGCCTCTATGTAAATAGGTGTCTGTTTTTTCTTTGTTCGGTCCAGAACTTCTAAGTCTTGGGCCTAAGTGTTCCCAAACGTATTTAGACCTATACTTAGCCATATCTCAACATCATACCATCCTAAACATTCTCCAATACTCACTCAAACACTTAGCCATATTTTCACTCCCAAATTCAAGTCTCAAACCCTCATCCGGAACTAAGGTTTTCCTTCAAGATTCTTCTTCATGCTTCAAGTCTCCATCTCCAATCTTTATCAAGTTCATCTCTAGGCTAAGATATGTGGGCTTCTTTCATAGGTTCCTTTCACCTATGATACCTAAGCCTCCTTTTACTCAAATTGCATAATTTAAAGTTGATTTACAAATGGGTCTTTCTTATTATGAAATTCACTGCACATTATGTTAAAGTTATGTGAATTTGTGACTGTTTTTCTTTGTTTTGGGCTATAAATCTTTGATTTATTGTAAGATTTGAGGAGGGATTTTGATGTATATTGCTTGAGGGTATTGCAAGGTGTAGATTGATGGTTTTAAAATGGATTTTCTTTCATGATTTCATCTCTATACTTAATTGTTTTATGATCAGTATATATGTCAACATGGACCCCATGCAAATAATAGTGCCATATTTTCAAAGCAAATACAACTGCTGCTAGCTCAAGATCGTGAGTTGGGTAGTTTTTCTCATGGGGTCGTAGCTATCTGAATGCATAAGCAATTACCCTACCATTCTGTGTCCATACACATCCTAAGCTAACTCCCGAGGCATCACAGTACACTGCATACCCCTCAGTGCCTTCTGGAAGTACCAGCACAGGTGCAGAAGTTAGTTTATTTTTCAGCTCCTGGAAGCTCCTTTCACATGCATCATTCCATTGGAACTTAGTTGCCTTATGTGTTAGCTTTTGTCAGAGGTGCAAAAATAGAAGAAAACCTTTCAACAAACCTCCTGTAATAACCTACCGAGCCTAAGAAGCTCCGAAATTCAGTGGGGGTTGTAGGTCTTGGCCAATCCTTCACAGCTTCTATCTTTTGTGAATCAACCCTTATTCCCTCATCAG
>JAABOM020058835.1:0-13475 GCA_011800125.2 Solanum clarkiae
TATTTTTGAATCTTTTACTTAGCGGGAAACAAGAATCAAGACAAATATTACGTAACTTTTACGAAGGTCATTTATGAACTTAATCGATCATATCATGTTAAGAATATTTGAGGCTAAGACAAGTTGTTGGACTATTACCTGTATTTTTTGTCATGGTCAAGTCATAAAGTCAACAAATAGGCACATTATCTTCTCAGAAGATTGTACTGCAATGGAAATTAATATAATGGGCTAATGGCCATTACTTTCTTCAATTTTTCTTCTTGTGGACTCAATCTAATGACAATTGTCGCATACATGTTGATCTGATTCTTTAAAAGTGATTTCGTGTCTGTGTAGATCTGAATATGACATATACTTAATCATGGATATTTTTGAGGAGTTGGAATTACAACAAATGCTACATGACAAAATGAGTGGTCACTTTTGCCTCAACGTAACAACATTTTTTTATTAATATTCGATGTTTGATTTTATCATCAATTCAAACAATTTAAGCTTAGCGATTCAAATTCCATTGGTACCAACTGTCACGATCCGACTTGACAAGTCATGATGGTGCTTACCTTACCTTCGATAGCAAGCCTAACTCTATTTTGGAACAACTAATAACGGATATAACAGAATAGTCTAACCAAAGCTTACATAAGCATATAAGCTAATACCGAGCATACACCAACATAACAACAACACAATATTCCCTCCCAAGACCTGGAAATCATTTGTACAGGACTACTGTAGACAAGATACGACATACTAACCATAATGCATCTCTCTATATACATATACAAGATCAAAGTAATACACAGGGTAAGTTTCGAATCACAAAAGATAGCTATAATTACAAAAGGAGACTGAAAGGATCGACAGACGTCCAATGCTCATCACTAACCTTCGAATGTAGCTATCACAGGAAAAATCACCCCTACATTTCTGCATCTATTTTTTTTATTGCAGATTTTGCAATAATCCATTTCAATATGACATGGATGCAGACTGCAAATACTATATTATTCTTTTAATTTTACACCAATTTGTACTCATGGAAATTGCTTTTTCTGTTTCTACATTCAAAGTAGCAGAAAAATTAATTGGATGACATTTATTTACAAATTATTTGAAATTATTTCGTATTTTAGTTTGATTTATTTTAATAAAAAGAAAAGGTACAAGAAAATTCTCTTCATTTAATTATCGATATCGAAAGTTTATCGGTCCGTAGTCCACTAGAACTAAAGTGAATTTGAGACCGTCCAGTAAAAGGGAATTGAAGTGTGTTTTGTCAAGAGTTATTTGAACTTGATATTTCTAACGTAAAATGCCTTCGTATTTATAAATTTCCTAATTTAATTAATGCTAAAGAATAAATCATTTTATTTTTCAAATATCATAATTATAGCCACATGTGAGTTTTAAGGTCAACACTTATTTATAAAATTCGAAACATAGTCGATACATCGATGATAATAACAACTTATTCCACACCAAATATAATATGTAAATATAAATATCGAGCCCGAATAAATTTTTATCCCGACATCATGAATTGATCTTGGGTTTCACACCACCATCCACTTGAAACATTGGGGCATTAAGGCAAATGCATCGATGCTTAATGCAAAGAGCTGGCAATCTACATATTTTGAAGCATTCTGAAGCTTTGTTACAATGTTTCAATCCAGCACTCACCTTCATGGGAGTATTTGCAACTGCACAAATTAAAATATTTAATTAATTAATTTTAAAAAAAACATCATTCCACATAAATATTATATGATGATTAATTGATATTATTCTTCAAATTAATATTATAGGCTGGTAACTATTTTCACGGTCAAATATATAGATATTTAATGAATTTCTTACTCCCTCTGTTTAAAACAGAATGACCTGATTTAACATGACACGAAATTTAAGAAAATAAAAAGGATTTTTCAATCTTGTGATCGTAAATCAAAGTTATGTCAAATGTACCAAAATGTCGACGTGGAAATTAAAGTTGAAGATAAAATATTTCTAAAATAAAAACGAAATGAATCATTCTTTTTTAACAGAGTAGAACCGAAAGGAGGTCATTCTTTTTTAAACGGAGAAAATGATATATATTAAGTTAATGTGAAGTCATGAACCCATAGCCGACACTGTATATTTGCCCCTGTTGGGATTAGCGTCCCTCTAAAGGATTCGTGAACAATCTATCCTAATATAAGCATTAGAGTTGGTCTCGCGGCTCAGATTAACTCATGATCAGATGAAAATAACTTTATCGTTATTTCAAGACTCCCATTTTCACATTACGATGAAAAACAAAAATTTAAATAAAATGGAAAATGAAGGGTTAATAAAAATTGAGTAACAAACCCATGATGATCAACAACAAAGCAACAAATAAAGAAGACTTCATCACAATTTTGGCCATATTTTTTTTCACTTTTTAAAAAAAAAAGAAAATATTATAAACTTTTTAATGATTTAATTTGGAGAAAACTAAGTCTTGTTTAGCATTATATATATAGTGGCAGAGCAGTAGAAGCAGTTGGTCAGCAATATCTCTTTCTTGGGTTACTGATTTGAATACATTTTGCTAATAAAATTAAGTGGTTAATGACACTAATTAGAAGTCGATCCATACCTAACACCAATATTAATCAATTTTCTCATGTAAAAGCAATGGAATATGGGTCAACCCACTTATAGTGATTAGTGTGACACTCTAGACAGATCTCACATGATAAATACATATTTTTTTTCTTTTGTATATATGACAAAATAAACTTCAAAATGTTAGTAACGTACTTTAAATTCACGTGGGCCTTAATCTAAAACAAATAATAATATTATTAGTGGGTGGGCCATGGGGCATTGGGTTATTATATATGATACCAGAAGTCCACAACCATTTCATGTGCAACCTTGGATAACGGTGGGGCAAATCTCAACATGTAAATTGGATTTAGGCAAATTTCATATTTTTTAGATGATGATAAGTATATCTCAACGACAACGTTGAGTTGTCTTAAGCAAATCTCACATCGACAATACATGATAAAGATATTAAATATATGAAAAAATAATCTTTGATTTTAATAATGTATTTTAAAATTGATTGCGAACCTTGACCCACAACGAAACATATTACTACTAAGAATTGGTTGTCACAATACGAAAATAAGAATCGTGAATCGCATATTTATGACAACATATACTATTAGACAAGATAAAGACCTTTGAAGTCCACATTTATTTAGAAAATTGATACATGACACCAGTTGATACATAGATGATAAAAAATATTTCCGCACTCGATACATATGAATATAAATATCGAGCATGAATAAATTTTTATTCCAACATCAATCCTCGGATGGAACATATGAAACTGAAAATATTTAAAATACATTAAACTAAATTATTATTTCACATGTATAGCAAAAAAAAAGTTGTAACTAATTTTATTTAGCAAAGAATCGACAAAAAAATTATTTAGCTATTCACTTTGGTTATATATAGGACTTGCTCTCTCTCTCTCTTTAACAACTTTAGTTATATATACATATATATTTAGTAAAAAAATTGTGAGACTTTTAAATTTTTTGATACTCATGTTATGAAGTATATGTATAATGCGTGTGTTCAGAAGCTCGTTATAATATAAAAACAAGGTTTTATTTACTATATTAATTATAATGAGAAGGATCAACTATATCTTTCCATTACATTCTGAAAAGTGCTTTGATGTTTGTCAATTTTGCTCAAAAGTACTCTTCAATTTATATTAATAGTATGTATAATTTAAAATCAAGACAAAACGAGAATTTTTATCTTAATTCAATACTAAATTAGACCAAATTATTTCAGGTAACTACATATAAAGATAAGACAGAAAAGTTATCAATCAGTAAACGTAAATTTCGCAATTTTGATGATGAGCGAAAACAATTAATTAATACTATAAAGCATCATTCATTTAACAAATCACAAAACTATAACGATATATATTACACAACACATTAAATTTGAAGTTCATATTTATTATTATAGGAATTTAAGTCAAAAATAAATTTTTGTCTCGACGTCAATTCTCTGGTTTAACGCCATCCTTGGGAACTGGAGTCACGTCAGACTCTGAGTTAAAGCAAAAACATCTATGAAAAATACAAATAGGAATAAAACAATAAGTGCAATCTTTTACAGTATGACATTTTTGCACTTGTGCCTCTACCACTTTACTGGATGGAACATCTGAAACTGAAAATATTTAAAATAAATTAAATTATTATTTCACATATATCGCAAAAAAAAAAAAAAAACATAACGACTTTTATTTAGCGAAGAATTAATAAATATTAAATTAATTAAATAATGAATTATTTAGCAATAAACTAACCAATGATGATTAGTAACAAGGAGAATTGCTTTAAAAAAACTGAAACTTAATCAAAAATAAATTTTGTAACGAAACAGTAAATAGTTGATTTTTTTTTATAAAATAACAAATTATTTTGCGATTAATTAAAGATAGAGAGAGATAATTACCCAGGATGATTAGCAACAGAACAACAAGAGTTGATGAAAACTTCATAAGAGACTTCTCCATAATTTTATAAAAAAAATTTTGCACTGCAATTTTTACTAATTATGTATAACTTTTAATTGATTTTGATGAGGAGCACAATATTATATAGGGTAAAGGCATATCACCACTAGTGATTAATGTAATTAATTATGGTTGGACGGTTAAGAGTGTCAAAACCAATTAATTTTAATTTATTTAGGTAAATAATTATGAATTAAACTTTCCATTAATTTTATAACATGTTAGGAAAACCAATTAATTTTAATTTATTTAGGAAAATAATTTAAAATTATAGGATCAAATTTTCCATTAATTTTATAACATATTAGGATATACATATAAATCGAGTACCTAGCTATCTTAATTAGGAGTTTCATGTGAAAATACCAATTATTAAATAAAATCATAAATATTCTTTTATAATTATTCTAAAAGTAATTTTTCTTGGTGTGGTTTGATTAAGAGCCCGTTTGGATTAACTTTTTACTTATGATTTATTTGCCCCTTCTTTCTTTTTTTCGTTTTTTTCCTCCTTCTCTTCTTCTTCTTCGTTTTTGCTTTATTACTTGTACGATTTGCACTATCTTTACTATTATTGTCCCTATTTCCCTTCATTGCCTAGCTGATAGGTGTTAATTTCTCACATTTACAAGCTGTCATGTTTCCCCTAACTTATATTTCTTTCTTTCCTTCTGTCATATCTAGGTATTTCTGCTCTTGGGTTATGTGCTGAGGGTTTTAGGAAACAGCCTATCTACCTCTATGAAGTAGCGGTAAGGTCTGCGTACAATCTACCCTCTCCAGACCCCACCTGTGAATTCTACTGAGTATGTTGTTGTTGTTGTTGTTGTTGTTGTTGTTGTTGTTGAATTTTTGCTTATTTTTGTTATTATGCTTTAAAAATCACTTTTTAATTTTACCCAAACAACTTTATAATTACTTAACAATTATTTTGGCTTAAAAACTCCTAACAAGCCTATCCAAATGGTGTAAGAATCGTAAAATTAGTATGTAAAAATATAACCTGTTCAAGTTTGACCAGTTAGGGACTATATCCATTTTGGTCTATGTATGTAATTAAAATTGACCCATGAAAAATCAGGGAAAAAATGATTCTGGTATTTTAAAAAAAGGTATTCACATTACTGTCTAGATTCATTCTTTACGAAATGTTTCCAGTCTAAACAATTTACTCGCTTCATTTTTTTTCACTCTTATTTCGCATATGGCGTTAGCATCATGCCAGCATCACTAGAGGTGTCATATAAGACTCGCATTAATCCTCTATTATACGCCACTAGTATATTGATACTCTATCACATTAGGATTGAACTCTATTCTTAAGAAATAAATAAGAAATTAGCCCACGGATTCTGGCGCTACTTAGGATTCCGAATAAAGATTCTTGAAAAATCATACGGGTGGATCGACAACGATCCTGACAAGCGGCCCAGGTGGCCCGGCGGCATTGGCGAAGGTCTGGTAGGATTTTATGGCCCATGGAAGGTGAAACAGGCTATTTTGGCCATTTTCTGTTGGTGTTAGCCCACGAATTTCGGCGCTTCTTGGGGTTTCGGGCAAAGATTCAAGAAAAATTATACGGGTGGGTCGAAAATGAGCCCGGCAAGCGTCCCAAGTGGCCCAGCAGCTTTGACGGGCCTGGTAGGATTTTATGGCCCAAGGAAGGCGAAACAGGCGATTTCGACCATTTTTCGTGGGTGTTAGCCCACGGATTCTGACGTTGCCTGGGGTTCCGAGAAAAGATTCTTGAAAAATCATACAAGTGGGTCGGTCACGAGCCCAAAAAGTAGTCAATGTGGCCCGGGGGCATTGGCAGGGGCCTGGTAGGATTTTATGGCACAATGAAGGCGAAACAAGTGATTTTGGCCATTTTCCATGGGTGTTAGCCCACAGATTCTGGTGCTGCCTGCGTTTCAAGGCAAAGATTTTCGAAAAATCATATGGGTGGGTCGGGGAAGAGCCTGATGTTAACATCCCGAAGGCGCAATGTCGCGGCAACTCGATAAAAAGTAATAAAATAACGGGGATTTTAATAATAGAAAAAATAATTTGATTTTGGGAAGAATAGTTTGATTTTAGGAGTCGCCACCTAATTTTAAGGATAATTAGGAAACCAATTAATTATTTACAAAAATGATCTGCGAACCAAAAATTCTAGGTAAGGGGTTCAAGTGAATCCGAAAGGAAGGTATTAGCACCCTTCAGAATCCACAACTGTGGGTCCCGACCGAATTCATTTTTTACAAATTGAGGAGGAGATAGACAATATAACACTACTACAATAATCATTAAATAAACACAAAAATAATATACACAATAATAAATAAATAAATAGTAAGCTAAAGTAATGATGTAATGAAATCTTACTGGTAAATCTATTTCTGACTTGACCCCTAGAAGATTGAATGTCCCTTCTTTGAATTCAACTTGTATTCTTAATGGGCTTCGAACTTCAACGGCAGCAGTTGCACTGGCTCTGTAGAACATCATTAATCATTTTTGCCTTGTTAACATCCTGAGCATCCAATTTTCCATGAAGAACCTGATCCTGTTGATCAGCATCTGTTTCCTTTGCATCACCATAACCTTTTCTTCTAGGATATTCTGCTAGGAGATTCTGCTCATCCACTTTTGTTTCATTCGATGAGGCGATACCATGAAAAACATTGCTTCTCAACTGAAGGCTCCTTTTTCAAGTTAACATATGCCTTATGTTTAGACTCATCATCAGCATGTTGTATCTCTTGCAAAGCTTCAACTGCTTCCTCAAAGTTCTCGACACCATTGTAGATCATGTCATAAGTCAAATTTAAATTAAGAGATTCAAATTCAAACTAATAAATCCGAATTTTAAGAAATAACAAATACCAACCTAAATTAAAATTTTATGCATCACTTTTAATAATCATACAAACAAGGAAACTATAAACTAACAATAGAAGTAAAGTGACAAAATATAGTGAAATATGTACAAACATAAACTAAAATTATTCCATCCCTTTTAATTGGGAGGCCTCGATATTCTTGAGATATGCGTATCTCCTAATCAACCTCCTTAAATTGACAACTTAGCTCCAATATAAACAATCTTCAACAAATCACCATCAGATCTACCAAGAATATGCATAGGCTCATCAAGTTTCTCTTCTAGACCATTATAATTATGTACACTCCCATTTAAGTACACACTGGTACCACTTTTCACTTCAATATTACCAACCATCTTAAAGGATACCCCAAATTCTAGAATTCCACAAATCTTGACACAAAGATCAATCTATTCACCTCAAAAAGTATATAAAAGAAGAATCTTTAAACCAACTCGCAATAATCATACAAATAAACAAACTACAATCTAACGATAATCTATTAACAAGATAAAGCAACAAAGGGTAGTCATGACAAAATAAACATAATGAAATATATACAAACTTAAATTAAAAAATTTTTGCCCTTTTTAAATGGGGAGGCCTCGAAATCCAACGGATAGATTTTTCCTCGGCCAAATTTAATATATAATGAACTTGAATTAAAAAACTTTAATTTTAACATATGACAAATATAAATATAAACTAACTTTTTTCATCTTTTTTTAATGGGGAGACCTCGAAACCCGATGAATAGATATTTCATCGGCCAAGTTAAGCAGATAATATGTAATGAAAAATATATTTAATAATATAATAAATAAATAAAAATGATAAAATAAAACTACAAGCAATAAATAGTCACAAAATTATATCAAACTACCATACAAACGTTGCCAAATAAATAATCATGAATATGCCTTCTTAAAATATAATCAAGCTATAAAATAAATATTGTAAAAGTCCATTGGATCAAGGAATCAAAAAATAATACTCATACGAAGTAATATATATATCAAACTAAACATAAAACTTCACTGGCCATGATAATAATTTACTCAATTAATAGTACACACCAACCAATATAATAGTCAATAAATTAAAACAGGAGAACTCTATGATTCCAAAATCCAGATAGAAGCACAAGCAAAAATGGAGAAGGAAATTCAACAGCGAGGCAACAAAATAGAGTAATAAAAGTATAGTTCACCAAAAATATAACAATAAACAACTCAATTCTACAAAATCAATAAAATCAAAAAAAGAAGTATAAATAAAATCATGATGTCAAAATAAAAGTTACTAGATTTTGTGCTCCTCTGGACAGATATAAAAGTGTTGAGGTTGCTCGATTGCTGTGCGCTGGAGATGACAATGAGATGATTGGGTATTGCAATCCGTGGTTGTTGATGCGGCTGTTTTGGGTATTGTTGTAACTGAGTCGGGAATGGGGTTGTTTCCATGGGGTTTGCTGCTGGTTTGTTGGTGGGGTTTTTGGTGGGTTTTGGAATTGGTTTTGGGGGTTCTTTCGGGTCAGATTTGTGACTGAAGCAGAGGTCGTTTTCCGGCAAGTTCTGAAGGCGTGTTGGTGGTGTACCGTGGTGGTGTAGTGACGGAAAAATAGGTTATTCAGCGGCTGATTAGGAGTGTTTTTGGGGCTATGTTTTGGGGAAGAAATGGGGGGTTTTGGTTGATTTTTGAGGCTGATTTTGGGACTATTTTGTGATGGTCGAGGGTGATTTTTAGGTGGCGTTTTGAGCGAAATAGGGAGGGAGGCGTTTTGGAGGTTTTGGGGCTGTTTCGTGGTCATTGGGTTGATGGTTGTTTGGTTCTCTAGTGGAGCACGGCGGCGGCGTGGTGAGGTGGAGGTGCGTGAGGGAAATAGGAAGATGGATTGGGGCGGCGGCTAGGGCTTTAGGTTGAGGTTTTTGCGGATGAAGGAGATGGGCGACTAAAGTTAGGAAAAATGAAATTTAAGGGTTAAGGAGGTGTATTTATTTTGAAGAGAATAGGTGACATGTTAGGTGGGAGAAACGTGGGGTCGGGAAACATACGAATTTGAATTTTAAAACTACACGATGAATTAAAATTAATCTACAAAATATTGTAAAATTGAATATAAATAAAACACTTATTTTATTTAAATGACACTCTAAAATGGACTATAGGCCGGACAAAATTGGGTGTCAACACCTGGCAAGCAGTCCAGGTGGCCCGGCAACGTTGGCAGGGGCCTGGTTGGATTTTATCGCCTAAAGAAGCCAAAACAAGCAATTTCGGCCATTTTCCGTGGGTGTTAACCCACTAATTCTGGCGCTGCCTAGGGTTCTGGGCAAAGATTCCCAAAAAATCATATGGGTGGGTCGGACACGAGCCCGGCAAGTGGCGCAGATGTCCCGGTGGCGTTGGCGGGGGTCTGGTAGGACTTTATGGCCTTCGCCAACGCCGCCGGGCCACCTAGACATCTTGTCGGGATCAATTTTTCTGGAATGTTACATCGGAGCCCCATGCAGTACCAGAATTCGTGGGCTAACACCCACAAAAACTGTCAAAATCGCCTATTTCCTGTTCTTTGGCCCATAAAATCCTATTGGGCCTTCGCCAATGCCATCGAGCCACTTGGGCCTCTTATCTGGCTCATTGTGAACCCACTTATATTATTTTTCGGAAATATTGTGCCAGAGCCCCATGCAGTGCCAAAATTCGTGGGCTAACACCCACGAAAAATTATCAAAATCAGTTGTTTCCTGTTCCTTAGCCGATTAAATGATACCAGACATTGTCTGGCCTACTAGGACTTCTGGCAAGCTAATTACGAACGGGTTAGTTTAAATATTTGGAAAATTTTGGCCTAAGCTCTCAGCAGACCTAGAATCTATACGCTAACACCCACGTAAAACTGCAGAAATCGCCGATTTCCTGTTCCTTGACCCATAACTACTACCGGGCATCGTTTGCCACCATTGTACCTACTAGAAATCTTGGACAGATTGTTACAGATAGGTTGATATAATTTTTTGAGAAAATTAGGTCTGAACCCCCGTCAGCGCCAGAATTCTCGTGGGCTAACACCCACAGAAAAATGCTGAAATCACTTGTTTCCTATACTTTGGCCCATAAAATTCAACTAGGCGTCGTCCAGCGCCGTCAGGGCTACTGGACTCTTAGTGAGCTTATTACGAATGGGTTGGTGTAATTTTTTGAGGAATTTGGGTCTGATCCCCCGGCAACCCTATAATTTATAGGCTAATACCCATGAAAAACTGTCGAAATTGCCTGATTCCTATTCTGGAGCTCATAAAATGCTACGAGACGTTGTTCGGCGCCTCCAGGTCTACTGGGACTCTTGGCAGTCTCATTATGGACAAGTTTGTATAATATTTCGAGAAAAATAGGCTCAGAACTCCCGCAGTCTAGAATACGTGGGCTAACACCCACGACAATTGTCAAAATCACCTTATTTCTTATTTGGAGCCTATAAATTTCTATTAGACGTCGTTCAACATTGTCGAGCCTACTGGGACTCTTGGCGGACTCGTTATGGAAGGGTTTGTATAATATTTGGGGGAAAATGGGCTCTAGCCGTGACAGCCCCAAAATCTGTGGGCTAATACCCACAAAAAACTCCCAAAATCACCCTATTCCTATTCAAGAGCTCATAAAATGCTCCCAGATGTCGGCCGTTGCCACCGAGCCTTCTGGAACTATTGGCAGGCTTGTTATCGGCAGGTTTGTGGATTCTTTCAGGAAAAATATCCGAAGCCCCGACAGCTTCAAAATCTGAGGGCTAACACTCATGAAAAACTATCGAAATAACCAGATTCCTATTTTAGAGACCTTAAAATGCTCTTAGGCATCGTCTGGCGCCGTTGGGCTTACTGAGACTCTTGGGGACTCATTACGGACGAGTTCGTGGAATTTTCGATGAAAAATCGGTTTGTAGCCTCGGCAACCCCAGAATTTGTGGGCTAAAACTCATAAAAAACTGTCAAAATTGCCTAATTCCTGTTCTGGAGACCATAAATGCCCCCAGACTTCATTCGATGCCATCGGACCTACCGAGACTCTTGGCGAGCTTGTTACAGACATGTTCGTATAATTTTTTCGAAAAATGGGTTGAAGCTCCGACAATCGCTGAATCCATGGGCTAACACCCACGAATTTTGTTAGATGTATTTATTAATGATGCCATGTGCTTTGATATCAATTTGCAATCTAACTTTTCTAAAAATTATTTGCTCGAATTATTTTTTTCCTTCAAAGCCATCAGTGGTGGAAGGTTGAGGCTCAACCCTGACCTAGTTATTTATTACCAAAATTAAAATACTTAGAGGATATCGTGCTGCAAAATATAGCTTATACTCAAACAAAGATATAAATAATGAATTACAAGATAAATAATAATTAAATATATGCATTTTAAGCAAAAGATAATTCCCTTTAAAATAAAAATCTGGAAGTCCTCACTTATTTAAGATATCGAAACATTATACATGACGAATGTCGATACATTAATAGTAAAAAAAATTATTCAAGCTTAATTTATTTAACATAAAATATCAAATTCGAATAAATTTTTATCCCCATATTATGAATTTTTAGGGATTGAAGTCACTCCAACCTTTGACCTAATAATGCAAGTGCACTTGCCAAAAAAACAAAAAGGAATTAAACCTTGAATCTCACAATATAAAGCACAATCCTTAGTGTCCTTACAAGGAAGCCCTACCCACAAGCAGGACGAAAAATCTGCAACTAAAATATTTAAAGAAATCAAATCATTATATAGAAAAAAAAAATTGTCAACAATTTTATTTAGCAATAAATAATCAAAATATTATTATTATATTAAATAAATAAAGAGGGATAATTACCCATGATGGTTAGCAACAGAAAAGTAACAACAAATGTTGAAAACCTCGTAGGAGCCTTCCCCATATTTTTATTTTATTTTGCTCTACAATTTCTTCTAATTGATTTTCATTTGGAGCTAAGTATTATACAACATTTATATAGGGGTAAAATAATCTCATGCAGGGGTAATAAAAGGTAAATTAATAAATGATTTGTCCGTTAGTTATTTCTAATTAAATTATTTTCTATATTTATTCTTTTATAATTTTAAGTACAACACTTATATAGGGGTAAAATAATAAGGTAATTAATAAATGATTTGTCCGTTAGTTATTTCTACTTAATATTTTCTATATTTATTCTTTTATAATTTTAAGTACTTAATAAACATTTTGCCATAATAGATAATTATGTCCTTTGACTTTGAAGCTTTGACTTGTATTTTATCTCCTTTTATTTTGAATGTGCATAAATAAATATTTAAATTTTTATAAAAAAAAATGAGTAGACACGTCCTAAAATATATACACTTTGATATATAGTTGTAGTTAAGAAGGATAAAAAAATTTAATGTATATTTTAATAAAACAAATTATTAAGTAACCAAAATAGAGAAACTATCATGACTTTCTAAGAATTAGACCTTTTGAGATATGATTTATTATTTTAATCGGTTTAAATTCATCCACAAACATTCATTTATTTTATTCAGTTTCTGTAATCATACTTTTCTTTGTAAAAGTCAAATCATATAATTTTTTATTAAAAATTAAATTTTTTTAATCATATCAATGAAAAAAAATTACAATTTATAATACTTTTTGTATAATTTTTTAATATTTATAGATTTTTATATTAATATAATTTAACTTTAGATGTTAATCAAACTAACTCTAGAAACTAGTTTTTATACTTTTTTCATTTTAATTTATTTTCCAATATTGTTTGGCACAATTCTTTTTAATGAAACTTAATATTAATGTATAATAATTTAGAAATAAATTCTCCATTACTTCTCATTATTATTGGACTACAAATCAAAATTAATATTGAGTGGTCTATGTGAAGAAAAACAACTTCCCAAATTTCGGAAATTGCTTTCTTAGAGTAGTGAATTTTGCTTCACTAGCCCAAGACTCACAACCACAATTGAAGAA
>JAABOM020058836.1:0-13474 GCA_011800125.2 Solanum clarkiae
CATCCTTATTTATCTTAGTATTATATATAATATTTTATGTTATTTTGTTAAAAAATACTTTAAATAATTTATTTAATGGGACTAAATAAATATTTGAAGCACTATTTAATTATATATTGTATAAATATTTTTTACTGAAAAAGTTCAAAAGAATCCGAGAAAATTGAAAAATTCAAAAAAACTGAGAAATTTGAATTTTTAAAAAAAAGAGAAACGATGTTGAAAAAACTCACCTTTTTCTATTTTTTTAATTTATATATTTAAAAATCTAACACAAATGATTTGATTTAGTATTTTGAAAATTCGAACCAATTCGATTCATATACACCCTTATCAACAATAATTTTTTTTTCCATTGTGAATTACTGAGAAAATTATGCCCCTGAAAATGTGATTTTCTCACCCATACATGATCAGAAGTAGATTCTTGCTGAAACACTGAAAAGTTTCATAATCCTTTGGATTGAATCAAGCAAAGTTGAAACCATATTTTGTAACATCCCAGAAATTTTGAAAGAGAAATAGGTCCTCACACCTGGTTCTATGAGTGGAGTTACAAGTCGTGGTCTAGAGTACAGCCCATGGACAATGTCGTAAGAGGTATTTCAAAGTTGAAAATTTTTCACTAAGTATAGAAGGGAATTCACGAGAGGGAACATGACTTGTAACCTGTTCCACAGCCCATTTAATAAGTCGTAGAATGAGATCTAGAAATTCATAATTTGGGTCTGACTTTCATGAGAGGGAACACGATCCATAATCTGTTCCACAGTCAATTTGACAAGTCATCGAATGGAATTCCTCACCTGAAACTTCAAATTCTATTTTTCTCTTCTCGATTCCGTTCGACGCTGCACAACAACCCTCTCTTGTTCTCTATTTATTTCTATTCTAAATTAGTTATGTACTCCAATTCACAACCATATTACTTTAGTCCCTATATTAAATTAATTATTTAAATTTACCCTTCAAATGTTATATAGGACATCACATTCACAATAGTAATTGTATCTCATTCACAAAAAGCCCAAATTTGAAAAACATAGACGAAATATGTAATTAATGTTCCTCTTGTAATTTAGTAACAAGGTGCAGAAATTGAAAAATTATAAAATAACAATTATCGGAATTCATAGAATTTAATGTGTGTTCTTAAAGAATTTAATCTCTCATTGTACTCGAGGTGAGGTTGTGAATTATTTTCTCTTGGGATAAAGTAGATAAGCTGTTATAAAAGTAGCAGTAGCTCAAACTCTTGCAATTTTAATAAATACGGGGAAAAAAGTAATGAATTCACACGCAGATTCAATTCTATATTCGAGATGAGGTTGTGGATTATTTCCTCTTGAGATAAAATAGATAAACTTTTACAAAAGTAGTGGTAGCTCAACTCTTGCAATTTTAACAAATGCGGGAAAAACAACAATGGATTCACACGCAGATTCAATTCTATATGTAAGAAAATGTATGCAGAAGAGGAGGAAAACAATGTAAAAAAACTAAAAGGAAGACTCTATATATAGCCAGTAAAGGGTGCAGAATCAACTGTTCAGAACAGTCTTATCTATTCTAAATAGTCATGACATCTTCTGGAAAGGAGGATGTCCGTTCGAAATTTTACGTGTGAACTTTGAAAACCGGTTAAACTAATTCTGTGAATTAATTTTAATTAGTAAATAATCTATAAAATAATTTAATTAATAATAATTTATGAATTAGTTAGTTAATAATTCTCTAAATTAATTCATCATTAATATTATAAAAGAAAAAATTTGAAATTGGTTAAGATTTTGTCCAACAAATTTATCAAGCAATCACATGCCGAAGTCTAAGCTGAGCCGAACGATGACGACGATGATGCGAGGGGGGGGGGGGGTTCCTCCACATCTCCTTATTCTTTCAATTCTCATTTCTCAATCCACACCTTACTTAAACCCAACAGTTAATAGGAGTGTCAAATAAGCAGATTGGATTGAAATTGAAAAATATTAAAAGAAAATTTTTTAAATATTTTATCATTTGTAGCAATAACAAATCTTTTATGCTGAACACTTAGAATACATTTTTAATTCATATTACAGGAAACTATATATATAAAATATATGTTTTATTAATAAATAATATATTTATCACAAACTTCAATACATATTATGTCAATTTCTTACCAGACAAACACAATATATTTTAAAATATTTATAATACATTTATATAGCATATCTAATTGATTTTTAATACAAGTGCAGATTTATCATAGTATTAATATGTATTGTTATAAATGATGATAAATAAAAAGCATTGCTAAAATCAACAATTATTTTTTAAAAAGAGCTCGTTCAAATAAAAAATCTTTTCATATTTAAATGGGTTGAAATAGAAATTTAATCGGGTCATGATCCATCCAAATTTACTTTGAGTTTAAATGGGTTGTGGTAAATTGGACTTAAATTCATATTGAGTTATGATTTGCTTAATTTGACCCCATTAATCTAAAAAAATTTAACATATTATCCATACATTTCATAGTCAAAATTTTAAATTTTAACTCAAGAAAATAAAAATAAATAATTATAAATAGATAGATAAATCATAGAAGATATAAAATAAATAGTAATTCAAATACGTAATATGATAACAGACATTACACTAATGCAAATAGAGAGTCTTAAAATGGGTTGAAATTGGAGATTAAATAGCTCAATTGAAGATTCTTTTAAAATGGGTTAAGGCTTGAAGTTGAGATTGAACCCATTCAAAACATCATGAGCACAACTTATAACATTTTGAGAAAATTGCTTATATTTGAGCTCATTTTGACACTCATATTTGTAGTTATTCATTTTCATATGTCCATTTTTTGATCAAGCCATTACTACTTACTTCCTCCATGCACTTTTACTTATCACTTATTTTTAAAATATAATTTTATTTTTACTTGTCCCTTTTGACGTATCAAGAAAAAATAATTATTTTTTAATATTTATTCTTAGCATTAGATACTATTTTCTAAATCATTTTTCAAGACTTGTTAGACTAAACAATTAATAAAAATAGTATAGTAAATATTTCTATCAATATTTATTTTTTAATGGATGTACCATCAAACAGTGATAAATAAAAATAAATAAAGAGAGTATTTTATATTGGAAAAATTACATGACAAAGTAAAAACATGCTCTATATTTACTCGAAATAGAGAGAATATGAAAAACATAATACCTAATAAGAGTTCAAACTTTATCTATTACTCTTTGTATCCTGTCACACCCCGAAATGGTACTCTTGGCGTGCTCGGCACTCAAGAACTATAGCTAGTCCCCAAGCGAACCACTTGGCCTCATCACATCCATTCAATCACAATCTAATTTTACATGGTATTAGAACAAGACTCGTCTTATTCCATGTTGGGCCCCCAAAGAGTTCTTGCACCAAAAGCTAAGCATTGGGCTTAAGGTAGGGTGTTGAAGAATGACAAAAGTTTCACATTGGTGATTAATGGATTGATGGACTTCTTATAAAGCTTGGTCAATCCTCCTTCCCTTGATCTAACTTTTGAGGTGTGAGTTAGGCCTAATTTTACAGAATTCATAAGTCGTATCTAGGTTTCTAGCTCCACCAATAGGGAGGCTCTACCCTTAACAGTGTGTTTTTATATTGTAATACAGAAATAGGGGTTCATTTGGACATGCGATATGAAATCATCAAATCAAATTGGTTTGAAGTTGAAATTTTGCTTATAAATGTAATTTAAATTTCTTTAATAGTATTTTTTTTTCCCTTACAAATTCAATTCTTATACAATATGACTAAATAAGCAAATCATAGTTCATTGACAATATATCAAAACATATCCTAAGGCGTTGAATTGATAAATTGTATATTTTCATATTTCTTTTATAAAAATTTTTTTGTGATTACAAACTTTTATATACACATAAATTTATAAGGATCTACCAACTAATAATAGTAGTAACTAGTTATTCTTTAATATAATCCTTTCACATGGTAGGAACAATCCCTTCAAATTGAACATGTGTCTTTTTATATACATAAAATATAAATTTATGGGTGAAGCTTTACATTATGAAAAAATTAAAATCACGATTAGAAATCTCAAATCACGTTTTATGTAGAATTTAGAATTTGAAATCATTATCCAAATTGCATATCCAAAAGGATTTGATTTTCTTTTGAGCCAATTTCACCCCAACTTCAGCTGCCCATTTATTAATTTAATCTTTTTTTTTATTCATCCAAATTCGACTCAACTCATCCATTTAACACCCATAAATATACTGTATACCACTTGATGCCACAGGAAATTCAAAAATATTGTCATATGGTATTCTCTGTGTCAATTTGTATAATACTTATTTTTTTAAAAATCATCTTTAAAAATTAATGTTTTGTTATATTTAAGAGTAATTGGTTTAACTTTAAATTTTTTTTTAAAAAAAAAATTATTTATAATCACATAAATATGATTAGTTTTAACTCATCAGTCAGAATGTTCCTTTCATTCTTAAATTTGTGTCTAGATAAATACCTTCACAAATACTGTATATGAAAGGTAGCATTTAGAGGGGCCATGAACCCCAAATTCCTAATCCTGTTGTCTTGCTTAACTAATGTCCTTTATTAATAAAAATATTAATTTTAGTAATCTTTTGGTCTAATAGTAATTTAGGTTTTTTTGTCTTCTCAATTTTTATTTTTATTTTTAGAAAAACAAACGTTTATAAGGTCACAAAAGTTTCACCGACGACGTGTATTAGGATTTCACAATAATTGCTTCCAATTTGGTTACCCCACGAGGGATAGGGCTCCAATTAAAGAAGTGTCTAAGAATTGCTTCCTCCAATTAAAACGTAGGATTTATTTTTCTTTTGAGTCTGTTTAAAAATGAATAATTTATTTTTTTAGTAAAATTTAAATTTAAATTTTTCACATGATATGTTTAAAATTACAAAATAAAAAAGTATTTTGGTATATTTGGCAGAACTTTAATTTAGGATGATAAAATTGAAAAAAAAATTATACTTTTAAATTTTGTATCAAGTCAAGTTAGATCATTCTTTTTAAGCGAATACGATGCACGGTCCCTGCATCTTTGCATCTTTACTATTTTGGTGTTATCTTTATTTTAGTTATCGTTTTGAATTTTTTGTATAATTTTTTTAACCTTTTTGATTCTTGACTCCACAAAATAATTTATAAATTTTATTTATTATAACTAATTTATACTTTTTTCGTTTCAAAAAGACTAACTTATCGTTTAAGTATGGTCTATTTTAAAAAGAATAATTAATTTTTTATTTTAATATGATTTTAATTTCAACTTTTCACATGACGTATTCATGACATAATTAAAAAATTTTCATTTTAAATGAAGGGAAACTAATATCTACGTGACTCTAGAAACCTACCAAATGATTCCTTACTGCTTTCATTGGTGTGACAGGCCACAGAGACTAGACTCTTTGGACAAATTATATAAAATTGTCATTATTATTTGAGGAGAATCTGGAACTGTGGGAGAGAAAAGAAGAGGATACAATGCTACTTCAGATGGGAGAATGGCTCTCTGTAAATGGAGAGCAAAATATATCTTGTAAAAGGGGAAAAGTGTATTAATTGAAGAATACTGATACTTATATATATACTACTGTTTAACAACTAATTAGTTGGCTAACTAACTCTTAACTACTTTACCAACCTCGAACTGATATTTAGCTAACTAACACACTCTTAATCAATCAATTATCCTCAATACCCCCCTTCAAGCTAGGTAGTGTAAATATGTTTAACACTCCTAGCTTGCGCAAGAGATGTGTATGTTGTGATCTGTTAAAGGCCTTTGTGAGCAGATCAGCCTCTTGATCCTTGGATGCAATGTGAGAAGTCTTGATAGTCCCATCTTGAATCTTCTCTCTTATGAAGTGTAGGTCTATCTCAATGTGTTTAGTTCTTTCATGAAATATAGGATTTGCAACAATTTGAATGGTTGCTCTACTGTCACTTATTAGTTCCACTGGAGTATTAATCCCAATGTCTAACTCATTGCTGATACCAGCCAACCATATCACCTCTGAAACAGCAGCTGCCATGCTCCTGTACTCTGCTTCAGCTGAGCTCCTTGAGATAGTGCTTTGCTTCTTTGACTTCCAGGAGATCAATGAATTCCCCAATTTTATCACATATCAGTGATAGACTTCTATGAATTAGGACAGCCTGCCCAATCTGCATCACAAAATGCAGTCAACTGTGTTGTCTTCTCTGAACTTAGCAATATACCTAGTCCTGGCTCATTCTTGATGTATCTGACTACTCTGCATGCTGCCTCCATGTGTGACCTCTTAGGTTTTTGCATGAATTGGCTCAATATGTGGACAGCACATGTTATATCTGGCCTAGTCATAGTTAAGTACAATAGCTTCCCAATTAGCCTTTGATATGATTTTGTATCCTCCAACTCTGCATCTGTCCCCAAGCTGCTCATATGTTCATCATATTCCACAGTAGTCAGCCTTTGGTTGCATTCCATTGGAGTGTTTGTTGGTTTAGAACCTGACAATCCTATTTCAGCACTAACTCAAGTGCAAACTTCCTCGGATTCATTAGTATTCCTTCCTTTGATCTTGCTATCTCAATTCCAAGGAAGTACTTCATCTCACCCTAAGTCTTTGACTCTAAACTTGCTCTCCAATGCTGCCTTGGCTTCCTGTATCAGAATAGTATCATTACCTGTAATTAATATGTCATCAACATAGACTAGAATGATCACTATGCTCCCTTCTCTCTTTTTTGTGAATAAGGAGTAATCAAAGAGACTCTGTTTGAACCCTAAACTGAGCAGAACCTCAACAAGTTTGAGATTCCACTGTTTTGAAGCTTGTTTGAGACCATATAAGGATTTGTGCAGTCTACATACTTGCTTGTTCCCCCCTTGACTGCCAAAGCCTGGTGGTGGAAGCATGTACACTTCTTCCACCAAGTCACCATTGAGGAAGGCATTATATATGTCCATTTGGTGCAAACACCATTGATTTGTAGCTGCCAGTGCAAGCACAAGTCTGACAGTTATCATTTTGACCACAGGGGAGAAGGTTTCTTGATAGTCCAGCCCTTCCTGTTGGTTATACCCTTTGGCCACAAGCCTGGCTTTGTATCTTTCAATGGAACCATCAGATTTGTACTTCACCTTGAAGACCCATCTACATCCTATGGGAGTCTTACCAGAGGGGAGATCAACCATGGACCAACTGTTGTTTTCCTGCATTGCCTTCAGCTCCTGGTTCATGGCATCAACCCAAAGAGAATTTAAGGCTACTTTACTGTAGGACTGAGGTTCTTTGATGGAGGATATGCTGGATAAGTAGGTTTGATAGGTGGGACTGAGCCTGGAGTAAGATATATATGATTGTATTGGATAAGGACATGTGAAGGTGGAGACTGAATTTGAGTGACCACATATGTAGTCATGGAGCCAAGCAGGGGCATGTTTAGGTCTGCTAGATCTTCTGAGAGAGGTTTTGATGGGTAAGGAAGTAACTGGTGGTGAGTGAGGTGTGGGTAAGATGGGTAATGAAGCAGAAGGAGTGGGTGTTATGATTGATGGAATGACTAAGGATCTGGTGGAGGTGCTCTAAGGACACCATTTGGGAAAATGTGTAGTTTTTATCTTTGATCAGTTGGAAAAGGAAGATGTGTTCCCTGAAAATCACATCTTTGTTAACAAAGAAGCTGTTAGTAAGCATGTTAAAGAGTTTGTAACCCTTTTGTGTGGAAGAATATCCTAACAAAATAGTTGCAACAGACCTTGGAGAAAACTTATCCCCATTAAGCAAGCAAGTTGCAAAACACAAACATCCAATGACCCTCAAGTGAGGTAATGAAGGTGCCTTACCATAGACCATTTCAAAAGGAGATTTGCCACCCAGAACCTATAATGGCAGCCTGCTAATGACATAAACAACAGCTAATACACACTCATTCTAGAATTTCAGTGGTAAGAAACCTTGTAAGCGAATGGCCCTGGCAACTTCTAGAATATGCCTATGTTTTCTTTCAACCAATCTATTCTGTTGTGGTGTATGAACACGTGATGTTTGGTGAGTAACACCAAGAGAATTGAACAAATCATGGCAACTAGAATTAAGGAATTCTGTACTATTATCACTTCTGAAGATCTTTACTTATGCACCA
This sequence comes from Solanum clarkiae, assembly GCA_011800125.2. Taxonomy (NCBI): domain Eukaryota; kingdom Viridiplantae; phylum Streptophyta; class Magnoliopsida; order Solanales; family Solanaceae; genus Solanum; species Solanum clarkiae. The sequence goes on from JAABOM020058836.1 coordinate 8,203, forward strand.
AACTAATTTTTCAACATTGCAAAAAACTGTCTAAGAATGACAATGACATCACTCTTCATTCTCAACATATACACCCAAGTCATCCTACTACAATCATCTACTAAAGTGAGAAAGAACTTCCACCCATCATGACTAACAACTCTATATGGACCCCAGACATCTCCATGTATAGTAGAGAAAATGTCATTATTCCTACTAGAGCTACTAGGAAATGGTAGTCTAGTTTGTCTGGCCAGGGGACATATAGTGCAATCTTGAATATCTTGACTTCTTTTGTCAATCCTTAGTGTAGTAATTTGTTGCAACACCTTCATTGGAGTGTGACCAAGTCTTTTGTGCCAGATTTCTGCAGCTTCAATTTTATTCACATTGTCATTATTGGCCAGGTTGGCCTTTATTGTGCTGGTGATCTCCCTCTTTATTGGTAACTGCATATTGTACAAACCATCAACTTCTTTACCAATCCCCCTCACCACTCCACTAAATAGGTCCTGCATAACACACAAATCAGGGAAAAAAGTAATAGCACACTTCAAATCCTTGGTTAATTTGGATACTGACAACAGATTGTGCTTAAATTCTGGGATGCATAACACATTTGTTATTGCATCCCCATTATCCAACTGACATCTTCCAACGCAAGCTATGTCTAGAGTGTTACCATCAGGCAAATATACTCTTTTAATATTCTCCTTAGTAATCTAACTAATCCCACTCAACAGCTCCTTACTATGTACCATGTGATTGGAAGCTTCGGAATCAACTATCCACTTTCTAAGGCATGCACTGTTAGTAGCCAAAAATACTTGACTCATACCTGCCTTTTCTGATGTAGAGGGGATTTCCTTCTGGAGCATCTTCAGTATCTGCTCATACTGTTCTTTGGTAAACATTGTGCCAGGTGAGTTGCAAATGGGATGAGAAGACTCTGCTGATTCATGCCCTGCTGTATTGTGCACTGCATTAGCTGTGTAGTGTGATGAGTGTGAATTCTTCTTTTTGAACCTGTGATCTGTTAGGTAACCATGGAGCTTGTAACATGTTTCTTTTGTATGCCCTTTCAACTTGTAATATTCACAAAACAAGTGTACATTCCTCCCTTTATAGCCTCCCTTATCATAGTGTCCAGATAGTCCACTGAGGTTTCTTTTGATTGGTCCTGCACTATTAGTGTTAACTTGATTCAACCCTGTCCTGTTACTGAACAGGACTACACCACTTGCGTCATCAATAGTCTTTCCCAAATTCCTCTGACTTTCTTCAGAGATCAACATTGAGTAAGCCTTGTTAATGTTTGGCACAGGTATCATCATCAGGATTTGACTCCTTGCTTGTGAATAAGTCTCATTCAAACCTGTCAAAAATTGCAATAATCGTTGGTACTGATAGTGTTCCATATACCTTCTTGAGCCTGCACACTCACATCCAGGACAAGGCACCAAGGAATCATATTCTACCCATAAGTCCTTCAATTTAGTGAAGTAGCTTGAAATAGACAAAGTTCCTTGTGTTAACTGTGTAATCTCCTTATGCAGTTGAAAGATCCTAGATCCATTCTCCTTGTTGAATCTCTCCTTCAAGTCACTCCAAACTGTACATGCATTTGAGGCATAGGCTATACAACTAACTAAATCACTGCTTACTGAATTCATTATCGAGGAAAGAACTATAGCATTCACCTTTTCCCATAGATCATGCAATGCGACTACAAATTTGTTCTTTGCATGTCTACCATCAACAAAATCTATCTTACTTTTTTCTACCAGTGCAATTTTCATGGATCTGCTCCATAAGGCATAGTTCTCTGGCCCAGTTAATTGAAAAGAAATCAACGAGTTACCCGATGTATCACAAGGTTGTAGAAACAATGGATGATTTGCATCAATTACTGTGCCAATACTGTTAGCTCCCCTCTCAGCTGCACCTTCTGCACTTTCTGTGGCCATTGTTGCACGACGAACTCCAAAATCCAGACCTAATTCGTGGTTATGAACTTCAACCCTAAATCGCGATTTGTCTTCAATTGGATTCCTGTGTGCAATCCTCTACTCCCAATTCGAACCTGCTTTAATACCATGAAGAGAATCTGAAACTGTGGGAGAGAAAAGAAGAGGATACAATGCTACTTCAGATGGGAGAATGGCTCTCTGTAAATGGAGAGCAAAATATATCTTGTAAAAGGGGAAAAGTGTATTAATTGAAGAAGAGTACTGATACTTCTTTAAAATTGTTTAATATTCTAGTTGGACAATAATTAATGTAAAAAACAGTAAAATAAATGTTTAGTTGAAAAAGCTAAGCAAATAATTAAATTTGACATAAAACATAAAACTGACATTATGTAAACATTATCACTTGAAATAGTCAAATTAATCTCATGTATGTTGTTTTTGTTGATAATCTTCAATATAAGTTTTTGCTCATGTTCTTAAAATTCAAAGCACTTGTCGTGAACTTTAAATGAAAGGTAAGAATGCCCTATTTCAAATATTCAAGGGCAATATTATTAGCTTATTTTTCTTGTTTTGGGATAATATTAGTAAAAAAAAAATTGCAAGATTATTTTACTAATTGAAGAACATTATTTTGAGCCAAAACATTATCACAAAAATATTTTAAAATAAAAAATTTAACAAAAAATAAAATTAATCCATTTTAAATAATTCAGGAATATATTTGACCATGATAGTAATAGCAATCTAATGGATCTATTATACCACTTGATGCCACAAGCATTTAACAGATATTGCTCGTGTCCTTACGATTCAAAGCACTTGTCGCTAACTTTAAATAAAAGGTAAAACTATCCTATTTCAAATATTCAAGGGCACTATTGGCTCATTTTTCTTATTTTGGTATACCATTAGTAAAAAAGAATTTTAAAATTATTTTACTAATTGAAGAATATTATTTTGAACCAAAACATAATCACAAAAATATTTTTAAATAAAAAATATAACAAAAAATAAAATTAATCCATTTTATATAATTTAAAAATATATTTGACCACAATAATGATAGCAATCTAGTAGAACTATTATACCATTTCATGCCACAAGCATTTAAAACATATATATATGATACTTTTTTCAGATCAGTTTCAAAAAATAATTTTTGTATATTTAATTATAACTTAATTTTAAATTTTGTTATTTTATTTTAAAGAGATGATATTTTATTATTATATTAATATTTATAATTTAATTTATATAATAAATCGTTAAAAAAATTAATTTTAAAATTTTATACCTAATCAAATAATCATCGATAGGGTATAAATTTGATCCATTAAACACTTTTCAACGACAACTTTTGCCTTTTAAAGGGACCATGAACACCATATTTTTCCATATTTCTATACCTTGTACTCCTTTTCTCTTACTTAATAAAATTATTTTTCTCAAAAATCGAAATCATATATTCAATGTTTCAACTAGTCTTTTCTTTTCTCGATCAATAATTAATTTTAAACCAAATAAATAAAAAATTAAGAAAGACTTCAAAAAAAGCATATTATTTTTTTCTATTATATAAAAAAAGGGTTTCAAAATGTCAGTTTTCTAGCAACAATAATAATAACATATCTCGTGAGATTTTATAAGTAGCGCTTTCTAGCACTAAATGAAAATTAATTTAAATTTTTTAAAATGTTCGCAAAGTAAACTTGCTTAGTAAATTTTTTTTCTCTGTGCTATTGTTATTTGGACCTCATCAAGAGGTCTTAAAAAGGCCCTTTCTTTCCTATTAATCATAGAGCATGCCCTATTATAATAGAGGAATAATACACCCATTAATCATGGGAAAATTATTTATACCAAAAAATTTCCCACATTTTTTAATTACTTAGAATGGCTTTTTGGCCAATGTTTCTAATTTGGCAAGTTGCCATATCAAACAAACAAGCAATTAATGCACATGTTGGCCTATTGACTTTCTTCTTTAAAAAATAAGAAAATTTTATTTCTTTAAATTTAATAATGCTATTTTTTATTTCTTTATATTTAGGTAATGCTATTTTTTATTTTTTTATTTTGTCTTTGACGTTTTTCTTTTCTCTCTCTCTCTCTCTTTTTTTTTTTGTTAAAACTGGACCTTTTTAATGTTTATTTTTTTTGTTGCTCTTTTTCTAAAAGCTTTTTTCCTTTAATTTCTTCATTGTTTCACGTTTTTTATGAAGTTTTTTTTAATTATTTTATTATTTCTTATTTATTCTTTTATTTTATTAAGGTTGGAATGCAAGATAGTCAAATATTTTATCGATACATTATATAATTATTTATACAATATTGATACACAATTATGTACCATTTATATAATGTCAATACATTACATACCTATTTATATAATGTCGACACATTTGTATATAGTTTATACAATATGAATACATGTTTACATATTTTATATATAGTTTTGATACATGCTTATACAAACTTTATACAATGTCGATACATTACATAACTATCTATTAATAACGAATAACACTGGTCTTTTGAAAAAAAAAAGAAAATTTTCTTTTTTATATAAAAATTCACAGCAAAATAAAAATAAAATAAGTTTAAAAAAATTGCTGCAAAAAAGAATCAAAAGGGCAAATTTTTCGGTTTTGGGTTGATTTGAGCAAAAAGGGCCTAATAACTTTGGGCTTATTTGAACAATGTTGAATTCATGACCTTCTTAGGTTATTTTCTATAAAGAAAAAAAATGAGTCACTTTTCTTGTAAGTGTTTTTTTTAATTATATATATATATATGAAATTTTCCTCCAAAGATATACTCTAAAATAGTTTATATAGGTAGAGATGCGTTGAGGAAAGTCAGATATGCGCATCAGACAAGTTGTTAGATTGCAAAAATTGTAAACTTCAAAATCCTCATTAAAATTTTAAAGAGAACCCTTGTGACACAAGGGGACTGGACTAGGAACTAGGGGTGTACATGGTGAGTATTGGTGCAGATTTTTTAAAAATCAAACCAAACTATTAAATGCGATTTTTTTAATATATAAACTAAACCAAACCAATAAATGCGGTTTTTTCAACCTCGATTTTTTTCGAGTTGGTGCGGATTGATGCGGTTTGCATTTTTTTTGGTTTTTTTTTTTTTTTTAAATAATTTGGTAACCAACCTTTTCTTACAATAACAACAACAACAACATACCCCAGTGCCTCAAAAGACTCCCGCTCATTGCGGGGTGGGGGGGTCGGATGTACGCAGCCTAACCCCTATGTTTAAAAACATAAAATGACTGTTTCCAGATGACCCATGAGGAGCGT